>JAGXEW010000812.1:0-48066 GCA_030684275.1 Acipenser oxyrinchus oxyrinchus
ATATATATTTATATATGTGTATATTATATGCACACATTATTATTTCAGCAAAATAACCTGCCAGTACATTCTGGGACTTTCACATGTGTTCCACTATTCCACTTAGTACGATACTAAAATTCTTAGTCCATAGCAAGAGTTAGACTAAGTTAGTCACGGGACTTAGTATCCTCTAGAGGACAGCAGCAGTTATTTTTGGCTTCGTTGCAATTGAGACCTTTTTTAGTACGCAGCTGGGGACTAACTCCAGCCGCCAAGTTTGTTGCAATTGGTATTTAACTTGAGTACTAGTTTAGTACGGAGCTGCATACTAACCACGGGATCATCCCCAGTTAGTACGCTGCTTTCAGTTCATTGCAATTGACCCACAGTGACTGCCATTTTCACACTTGCATGAACACGCATGCAAAACCGGCTTTCTGTTCTTAATGAGTTTGAAATCATTTTTAAACATTCTTTCAATGAGGTGTATCTTTGTTGCCTTTACTAGTGTTATTCTTGTGGTATCATTTAAAACACTGAGGGAGACCTCAATAACAAACTCGTGCTGTGGAACGTCACACTGTGTGTTTAATATTGCTTCCGGAAACAAACGTTTTTATTTTGATGCAGGATATCTGGTACTACACAAAGTTACAATATGGGTTTACAAGCCTTGCTTTCAGACAGTGTTGCACTTCCTTGCTCACCTAGGGGGTGAAATTGTCCCCTCCCCTTGAATGGCTTCTTTCACAGTAACGTAAACTGTATTCTTGTAATCTCATAGCACTGTATACATCTGTGTAAGTGAACTAAAGCAAATAATACATGTAAAAACATTCTCTGTTCTCCTTGAACTAAACAAACACATTTTCAGATGTGAAGAGCAGAAAGGACACATTCAACTGAGTGTGTCAGAGCAGGCAATGTGTTCCTTGTATTGTCTCATTGTAACTGAGTGTGTCAGAGCAGGCAATGTGTTCCTTGTATTGTCTCATTGTAACTGAGTGTGTCAGAGCAGTCAATGTGTTACTGGGCAGGATTGTAATTGTGTGCAATGCTTTGTTTATTATTATGACATATTTGCTTAATATTACTGAAAGAAACGCATCTGAAAGGCTAAGAGTTTAGCACAAGAATGCGCGTTACAATACAATTCATCTCTGTTATTGTCACAGATTAAAAAGGGCACTTCACTTGCTTTTAAATTAATTTTTCAGTAGATCTCTTTTCCATGACTCATTTGCAACTGTTTAAGTGAACAGTACTATTAGTTACTACAAGTTATAGCTCTACACACAGAGGTGCCTCAAATCAATACTATGCAAGTTATTGCTCTGCACACAGAGGTGCCTCAAATCAATACTATGCAAGTTATTGCTCTGCACACAGAGGTGCCTCAAATCAATACTATGCAAGTTATTGCTCTGCACACAGAGGTGCCTCAAATCAATACTATGCAAGTTATTGCTCTGCACACAGAGGTGTCTCAAATCAATACTATGCAAGTTATTGCTCTGCACACAGGTGCCTCAAATCAATACTATGCAAGTTTTGCTTTGCACACAGAGGTGCCTCAAATCAATACTATGCAAGTTTTGCTTTGCACACAGAGGTGCCTCAAATCAATACTATGCAAGTTATTGCTCTGCACACAGAGGTGCCTCAGATCAGCAATTGCAGTAACATTCTAAACAATTAGCCTTGTTTTTAATAAGTAAAAACATTATAAGGGCAATTCCATGAAAAAGTGCCATGGCCATGAAAAAAAAAGTTGCATTTATCAAAAATATATCTTCCTGTGTTTGTACTAAAGGGTGTATATCAATGCAGGCTGTATTATTATTGTTCGGTTTGTGCCTTTTCTTTACTTTACAGACATTTAAAGTTACTGTTAAAAAAGCAACATTTTCAGAAGTCTGCTTTGCATACATTTTAGGTATCAATGGCAGGATACATGTTTTAGTCACACATTTGTAAATATGTCACATTTTGACTCTGGGGATGTGATACCAAGTTACTAATAATATTTTAGTGATTCAAAATAATGGTGTTTAAATAAAACCAAATGTCGCAGCCATAACATTTTCTTTGTAAAGTTTCTATAAACGTTGTATACTACATTATATTTAGTTCAAACTTTCTCTGCGAAGCTAACTTTTTAAAATGTATGTTCTGGAATACAAATGTTGCCCCTTTCTTAATAGTAAGTGCCCAGATTAGCATCATGGACGTGACTGGTAGTAAGCTTGATGAGATTGCAGAGTAATCGCATGTCTTATCATGCACAAGCTACATATTAATTGTAAGCACTGAAGGGCACCCTAGCACATTGTCATGAGACCATATAAACAGATCACAAGACCAAGCAGTCGTGTTGCTCATCTTAATGGGGATTAAAGTGTTTTCTGTCATCTGCTCATCTTACATTTTTCTGTTCATGATAACACTCCTCCTTATTAAAATGTCCAGCACTGTGCAGTGCCGCTAGTTAAAATGACTGTGTTAGTGGCAATGTGCTGAATGTGTACCCTACACGCAAGGGTTACTTTGAAATGTTATATAGTTTTCATTGATTTTAGATCGCCCAAATGCATGTACTTTTAAACTGAAGTGACATCATGTTAGTTCAATGACTTCATTCAAAGCACTTGCATTTCACTTTGCATTTTGCATTGCGTTATTATAACCATTCATGATGCACTTCAAGAAGCTTTTATTTTTTATTTCTGTTCCAGTGTACGTGTTTTTAGTTAATAATAGGGGTGCACTGATGATCGGGAGCCTACCTGCATGGCACCGATAAGAGGGAATAAACACACACACAATCGGCGAACTGCAGTGTGTGTTATTTTAGCCGATAATGTACACCCATATACATGATTGAATTTCATCCAGCACAGAATTTAATGATTGCTCAGGCACGCTTACTAATAACGCAAGAACATTGAGACAGTATTGTTCCCAGTGCTGTGTAACGTGTGATCATCCTGCAGTAAATAAGTCTCTAAAGAGCGGTGTTTGGATTTTTTTTTTAATATCTGGAGACAACAATAGGATAGCGAAGTTGTGTGCAGCAGAACAGACTTGATGCTACTTTAAATCCAACGATGAACTGTCAGTAAAAATTATGATGCTTAAAAAAAAAATAGGTTGAATCCTAAATAACACTGATGGTTTAAATTCTTATTTGTAGTCGTGTATCTTGCTCAGTCTCGTTGGTTGGGGATGTATTCAGAGGCATTTTGAAGCTGTAATTGATTACTGTGCCGTATTGTTTAGTAACAAATTCAAGTTTGATTGAATTCTGTAAACAGATATTTTCATGACATCTTTTTGTTTTTGATTAAGTGAACAGTTGAAGTTGTGCTGCATTTTGAAGCAGTGTATGCTTACAATAAGAATGTAATGACCGTTGTTGTAGTTCACATTGCCTAGACCAGTGGTTCTCAACCTTTTTTTAGGGAAGGCACACCCGGGCACTTGAAATTATTCAGAGGCACACCACATTATATAATCTGGCACTTGAAATTATTCAGAGGCACACCACATTATAGAATCTGGCACTGAAATTATTCAGAGGCACACCACATTATAGAATCTGGCACTTGAAATTATTCAGAGGCACACCACATTATAGAATCTGGCACTTGAAATTATTCTGAGGCACACCACATTATATAATCTTAAAATTGTAGTTTAATCACAGATAGTATTGCTTTTTATATTACTAATTGTACATAGGCAATCAGTGCACTATGGGCACTGCATTCCCAACGGGCAAATCATTACTGATAAAAATAATAAAAAATACCATTATACACTTATTGGTGTAACGGACAATCTGAATCAGATTGGTGATTGAGGTTTAAACTGGATTTAGACCTCAGGTTTAAACTTCAGATTGTCTGTTGCAATTGCACCATCATGTTTCAGGATAAACAACGTATCCATGTTTTTGACTAAAGACATGGGACTAAAATGTAACAAATGACAATCTTAAACATTGCAATGAGCACTCCTATTCAAATCGAGAACAAAACACTTTGTATAAAACAAACAACTGATTTAAGCTAATATAGCATTGTGTTCATTTTAAATTATTAATCAAATTATTAATTCAAATAAAAACTAGTTTTAACCTCTTCAATTTATGTTGCTAATTGGGCATTATAAAAGCCAAGAAAAACCATGTCAGAATGCTCAAAACTGAAAGCATTGTTCTTAACACTGTAAACATCCATCCATATATACAGTGTGTGTGTGTGTGTGTATATATATATATATATATATATATATATATATATATATAAAATAAATTATTTAAATGAAAAACGTTTATCGACAATATACGTGTATGCGCTCAAACTGTAATTGAAGATCGAAGTGAAATTAATAACAATTGGTTGACAAAAGTGTTGTGCATGCTGCTGTTCATAGTTTATTATGAAAGACAAAAAAAAATCAGTGTGACACCTGTGCCCGTTTTGTGGCACAGAGGTGTTTAATCCTTGGGGGAATTGTTGACAGTGACACTCGGAGTTCTTGTTCCACAGATCGCAGCCGCTCTCTTTGTTTGTTCTTGATGTAAGTAAGGCTTGAAAAACTTAACTCACACATGTGTTGTCGAAAATTGTTTGTCGCTATAGTTACGTCTCACGTGACAGAAACACACCACTAGCTATCGGCCTACTTAGCGTAATGTTGCTTGCAGCTGATTATTATATTTTTTTAAATCTACAATACAAATGCGTGTGTGTGATGAGTTCATTGTGAGCAACATTGTGTTAGCTAACGTTAGCAACGTATTTCAAACGTGTATGAGGGCTTAATGTAAATGAAACGTTAGCTAACTAACTAGGCTAACGTTAGCTAGCTAGCTCACAGTAATGTTTTCATTTTTTCCACGGAACACCACTGATCCGCGGAACACCAGCTGAGAAACACTGGCCTAGACTTTTCTACTGTACAGTACAGGTAGAGGTTATGACATGCAATGCTAGACAGCAAGTGGCTATACAAGCTAATGTCACATTATAGATATTTTTTCTACAGAATTGTTTTTACTTGTCACATGCAAAGTGTTATTTTTGTGTGTAAATTGCTGTCCAGCACACAATGTAATACAATCAACCCTCTTTATACCACCATTACAGAGCAATTCAAGCTCAACAGCATTCTTTTTTAAACAGTTAAAAAAAACGTTGAATATGTACAGGCAAACACTTTTTTTAAACAAAGTGTTCCTGGTGCACTCCTTGTACAAAACAAAAGCCAGGTCCAAAACTTTACAAAAAAACAGCCACAGGCCACCTGCGTGAAGCACCTTTGACAGAATACTGCCGTGCCATTTGATCAAGTACATCCACACCATACTTCGTTGCGTTGTAAAATGAAACACTCTCTGGTTTTCGTTTAGCATCAGTCCCGATGGTCACTGATTTATGTAGTGAGCTTAGAATAATAATAATAATATATGATGTGTAGACTGACTTTCATCAGGCACTCAGCAGGATTATAATACATTCTTTCACAATGACTTTGTTTGTATTACAAAGGCCAGACTAAATTGTCGGCTATATTTGATTGATTTCAGCATGCAGTTTAAAAAGCTGCTCTGGTGTTTTAAGGAGTAAGTGCTTATAACTTATTCATTTTAACAATGCTGCAGCTGAAACACCGTATGGGTATTTAAATCAAATATTTGCTAAAACGGTTCAAAAGACTGTCATGGCAGTTCTAGTGTTAACATATTAAAGTGCATGAATTTCACTTTGCATGTCAGGCTTAACATCAGTACCAGTTTTCTGTTATGAACCCCTGATTATTAATATTATTATGGTTATTAATATTATTATGGTGTTTAGACACTAAGCAGCTTTTGTTTAAAGAGTGCATCCTTGTTTATCTTAAACAAACTTGTTTTGCAGTGATGTATTTGCAAGTAACATCAATATCTCAAATCTCAATTTTGACAAATGAAGAATGTGTGATTAACTGGGTCAAAGTAAACTAGTATTCATATACAGTAAAACATAGCAAATCTGAACATCAGTAAGTTGATGCTTCTGTGATTTCCTAGCATGGTTCTGGCACTGCAGAACACTGCCTGCTGATCTGAATCAAAGCATTCTGCAAAACACGCCCGCTGCAGGCAGAACTAACTTTGTTGCTGGTATTTAATAAATTGTTCCTGTTTTCAAAGACGCTTCTCCCCTAGGCAGTCATATTGCAATGTTTTACTGTGTTAAATATTTAATATGCATCTTTTTGTAAATGGCCCCAACATTTAATCTCAACCTTGTGGAATAAGCCATTACAAAGAAACATTTTTTAAGAATGTCTACATATAGGCATGTTAGTGATATGAGCAAGTTTCTGAAAAGTTGCTCAGTGATTTAATTTCCTGCAAAGGGTGAAAGTGCTATTTTAATGATATTTCTGTACGTTTCAGTAGTTTGACATGTACAAAAGCAGCTGACCGTGGTTACATTATTATATAATAATTGGATTTTTAGAGAACTTGGAAATAAATGACCTACCTGCTTCAAAAATCATGCTGTTAGTTGGATGGGAAAATGTTTATTTGCATGTAAATCATTATATTATGTGAAGATTGAAACTAAGTTTTAGTTTACCAATAATCAATATAATAATTAGAATTAATAGTAGAAGATGCTGAACTGGAAAATGCTGCCAATCTGTCTGCTGGGTAGATTGTCTATGGAGGGTTCCCAGCCCAGAATAAAGAAAAGGAGACTCTCGCTGTCTAAACTAGGAGGGCTATCCTTGCCAGTTCTTGAGAAATATCATTTGGCTGCAAGGCTATATTCGGTGCAATACTGGATTTTCAAAACCCACATGAAACCATTTGGAAAACTATCTGACTATTCACTAACTGGTTCCAAAAACAGCTGCTATAAATCATTCATATATGAACAATGATGTAATGGTGATGGTAGATGCCCATTTTAAATGCGTTTTAAACAACCATCGGTTGCTTACCAAATGACTGACATCTCCAAAGGCTCCAACAACCAATCAGGGATGGTTTATATACTTTTCAAGAGATTCAGCGATCACAAGTACAAGCTAAAAGCTATAAACATCACAGATGACTGTCCAATCAAAATGCATTTCACTAAAGCCCCAGGCCATTAGAAATACTTTTTATTATGAGGTACAGCATTTCAGTCTCTTAGGTTTCGGTTTAGATGACTGTATATACCATGATTTTAAAGTGCAGCATTACCGGAGAACAGACTAAATTGCTTCACAGTACCAAGAATGCTTACCGACTGTGGCAAAGTGGTTTGCAGTGTACAGGTGCAGCAGTGATGTGGTGTGTAATTATCAGACAGAGATTTGTAATCCAGTTGGAAGTATTTTACTTAACAATCCAGGTCTGGGAGATTTACCACCAAGAATCCATTGTGTTTCTGTCACACCGACCCAAAAGACCTGTTTCTTGAAATGTCTGATTTGCACGTTTTCAATGCTCTGCTCCATTTCTGATGACAGAATGAAATCTTAATTGGCACGGAACGACCACCTTGGAGTAGAAACACACAAGTGACACAAATGACAGGCTTGTTGTTGATTTAAACACTTCAGCCTCTGTGTTCTGGCAGGGGAAATGTCTTCACACAAGGGGTGGTTGATATGACGTCATCGGGCACGCACTGCAGTTTAGGGGCTATGTACGCACGATGAGGCCTAAGCCAGCCTAGGTCTGTGCTCAAGTGTAAACATGGGCTCAAATGATAGGACTCTGAATCTGATAGAGCCTACGCCAGTCCAGGTCCGAGTTGTAAGTGTAAACACACTGATAGAGAACAGATCGTAATACTTGATTTCATTTTCTGTTTTCAGGACTGCCTTATCTTGGTGAAAGCCAAGGAACAAAGATGGAGTCTGTTTACATTAAACAGGAGGATGTTCTGGAATTGGTACCTGTCTGCATTAAACAGGAGATGCCTGAACTGGAGCCTGTCCACATTAAAGAGGAGACTGAACTGGAGCCTGTCCACATTAAAGAGGAGACTGAACTGGAGCCTGTCCACATTAAAGAGGAAGAGACTGAACTGGAGCCTGTCCACATTAAAGAGGAAGAGACTGAACTGGAGCCTGTCCACATTAAAGAAGAGACTGAACTGAAGCCTGTCCACATTAAAGAGGAGACTGAACTGGACCCTGTCCACATTAAAGAAGAGACTGAACTGGAGACTGTCTACATTAAAGGAGAGACTGAACTGGAGCCTGTCTACATTAAAGGAGAGACTGAACTGGACCCTGTCCACATTAAAGAAGAGACTGAACTTGAGACTGTCTACATTAAAGGAGAGACTGAACTGGAGCCTGTCCACATTAAAGAAGAGACTGAACTGGAGCCTGTCCACATTAAAGAAGAGACTGAACTGGAGCCTGTCCACATTAAAGAAGAGACTGAACTTGAGACTGTCTACATTAAAGGAGAGACTGAACTGGAGCCTGTCCACATTAAAGAGGAAGAGACTGAACTGGAGCCTGTCCATATTGAAGAGGAATCTGTTGACTTGTTGTTTAAGGATACAGAAAACATATCCCGGCCAAAGATATCACATGAGTGTAATGAATGTGGGAAGAGCTTCAGAAGGCCAGGAAGCCTAAAACACACCAGCGAATTCACACTGGAGAGAAGCCGTATCACTGTACTGAATGCGGAAAGAGCTTCCGTGAGTTAGGAGTCCTAAAAACACCAGCAATTCACACTGGAGAGAAGCCACACTTCTGTGCTGAATGTGGGAAAAGCTTCAATACGTCAGGAAGCCTAAAAGACACCAGCGACTTCACACTGGAGAGAAGCCATATCAATGTGCTGAATGTGGGGAGAGTTTCAATGAGTTAGCAAACCTTAAAACACACCAACGAATTCACACTGGAGAGAAGCCGTATCACTGTGTTGAATGTGGAAAGAGCTTCCGTAAGTTAGGAGTTCTAAAAAACACCAGCGAATTCACACTGGAGAGAAGCCGTATCACTGTATTGAATGTGGGAAGAGCTTCAATGCGTCAGAAAGCCTAAAAAGACACCAGCGACTTCACACTGGAGAGAAGCCATATCAATGTGCTGAATGTGGGGAGAGCTTCAATGAGTCAGGAAGCCTAAATAGACACCAACGCATTCACACTGGAGAGAAGCCGTATCACTGTGTTGAATGTGGGAAAAGCTTCACTGACAAAGGAAAACTAAAAGACACCAGCGACTTCACACTGGAGAGAAGCCGTATCACTGTACTGAATGTGGGGAGAGTTTTAGTCAGTCAGGAAGCCTAAAACACACCAGCGAATTCACACTGGAGAGAAGCCATATCACTGTACTGAATGTGGAGAGAGTTTCAATCAGTTAGCAAATCTAAAAACACACCAACGAATTCACACTGGAGAGAAGCCGATCACTGTATTGAATGTGGGGACAGTTTTAGTCAGTCAGGAAGCCTAAAAAGACACCAGCGAATTCACACTGCAGCCAGCCTCCCTCCCTCCCAGTCCCTCACCTCTCCACCCTGCTTGTTTATGTGTGTGGAGAGCTGTCTGATTCCTTCTCTCTCTCACCCTGCAGTAAATGAAGGGGTCCCCAGGAGTGAGAGCCAGCCTGAATCCAGAGACACTGAGAAGGGGAGCATGATAAACTGAAGGAGACAGACCCATTCTTTCAGAATGAACTGCATTGGAAATGAATCTCACTCATCATGCTGTGAGGATTTATGCCAAGCTTGTTTCTGTGAACACATTAAACAATGCTGACAATAACATGTCATATTTTTAAAATACCATTACTGTACCAGTGTCGGTGGGAACAGAAGTGAATTGTTTAAAAGAAACTAAAACTAAGAATATCTTCATGGGTGTGGCAGCAGTATGTGCTTCATCTTACTAGAATGGCCTCTAAGCTATTGCACCAGCGCAAACACAAGCTGAAACAACCTTTTTTTTTATTTCACGTGGTGCAAACTTTGCACTGGAGCGAATGTTGTTTTGGGTTTGAATGACCTTGACTGCTTTGCTGAGTGTTTAAAGGGTACATACGGACCTTTTTATTTTAATGTGTTTCATGTTCCCATGTGTTGCTACAACTGTTTACGTAAGGTGTGTGTATTGTTTATTGTTATTGTTTAACTGCCTCTAGATGGCTTCCCATGTACCCTCATGGACCTCTCAGAACTACATTTCCCATCATCCTCCTGCTCACATATGTAAGTGAGATGTATTTACCAGTGAGTAGGAGGATGATGGGAAGGTTCTGAGAGGTCCATGCGGGTACATGTGAAGCCATCTTGAGTCAGGGAATGCAATTTAAAAGTTTAAAAAAGTGGTCAAAATGTAAAAATAAATTAAAACAATACACACACCTTACGTAAACAGTTGTAGCAACACATGGGCACAAGTAACACAATAAAATAAAGGTCCTTTAATTACTGAGAACCTCCAAGCTTGTTGTATACTGGAGCCCTATCATTTTAGTAGAGCTGTATAAATATACTGTGAAAAATGAAAAGTTTGCAAGAAAACAATTCACAAAATGTGCATTTACTCAAATCTGAAAAACCTACATGCTACAGCATTGCCATTATTACTACATTCATAGTTTATGTAATTTATTAATAATTGATCTAAACAATCTGCAGAATGAAATTGCCTCAGCCTGTTTGACAGTAACAGAGCTGGTGCTTTTGTGGAATCACCATTAGCTGCTTATTCCTTTTGGGAACAATATGGCTTGTTTGCTTGTATTTGTATCAGTATGCTATCATTAGAGTGACAATACAGTACATCCTGAGGCAGGCTTAGTTATTTAGAAAGGGTTTCATTGAAATTGAGTTTGAGTTTAGGGAGTGGTTAACATGTAGAAAACAGAAAGTACTGATTAGAGGAGAAACCTCAAAATGGAGCGAGGTAACCAGTGGTGTACCACAGGGATCAGTATTGGGTCCTCTGGTATTCCTTATCTAAATTAATGATTTAGATTCTGGTATAGTAAGCAAACTTGTTAAATTTGCAGACGACACGAAAATAGGAGGCGTGGCAAACACTGTTGCAGCAGCAAAGGTCATTCAAAATGATCTAGACAGCATTCAGACCTGGGCAGGCACATGGCAAATGACATTTAATAGAGAAAAGTGTAAAGTACTGCATGCAGGCAATAAAAATGTGCATTATAAATAGAGATACTGAAATTGAAGAAGGGAACTATGAAAAAGACATGAAATGTCATTTAGATAATGTGGGGAAGCTATAAAAAAGGCCAACAAGATGCTCAGATATATTGTGATAAGTGTTGAATTTAAATCAAAGGAAGTAATGTTAAAACTTTACAATGCATTAGTAAGACCTCACCTAGAATATTGTGTTCAGTTCTGGTCACCTCGTTACAAAAATGATATTGCTGCTCTAGAAAGAGTGCAAAGAAGAGCAACCAGAATTATCCCGGGTTTAACCCTTAGCAGTCCATTTATTCAGCGTGTCAGGTCCAATTTATTTTCACACGTGCAGTTTATTTTAGACGCGCTGTTTAAAAGTATTTTTTCACAGTAAAACAGGTTTAAAATGCACTGCATATCAACAGGACACTCAGTACTGCATCTCCAGCCCCGCCCCACCCCTTGATCGCTATATTTTTCAAATGCCTCTTAATAATAATACATACCGATAAATCATCTCTTGATCACTCGTTTTATCACTCCTCAATAATGCGATCCAAGTCGTTATTTTATTACTAGAACATCTAAAAAAAGCTCTGCAAATGTCTATGATGTTCTTTGAGTGCTGGATGCCGAAGCAGCTATCTTGTTTGTTTATGTCCGCGTTATGTGGTGTCGGGTCTATCAGTATTTGTGAGGTACGTCCCTTTTTTTCCCGGCTTCGCCGCTCCTATCGGTCTCACTCGCCATTGAATGGTTTTCTCGGCATTTTCTGGAGAAAAACGACTAGAGACCTGTTTTTTGCGTCTTTTGATGATGTCGGACAGGGTCCGACATTGGACCGAAAGGGAAATTGCAATGTCGGACCAGGTCCGACATAGGACCGCAAAGGGTTAAAAGGCATGTTGTATGCAGACAGGCTAAAAGAATTGAATCTATTCAGTCTTGCACAAAGAAGACTATGCAGCGATTTGATTCAAACATTCAAAATCCCCGGTGTCAGCTTCAACAACATTATTGGGGAGTTGGTTCCAGACCCTTACAATTCTCTATGTAAAAAGTGCCTCCTATTTTCTGTTCTGAATGCCCCGTTATCTAATCTCCATTTGCGACCCCTGGTCCTTGTTTCTTTTTTTCAGGTCAAAAAAGTCCCCTGGGTCGACATTGTCTATACCTTTTAGGATTTTGAATGTTTGAATCAGATGCTGCTGCAGGTTTGATAAATGGGCTTGTGTTGAATATTCCCTGAATATATTAATACATGAAAGTGTATTATAAATGTAACTTGGCTAAATAATCAAATCTGTGTCTTGAAGAAAAAGGGCTCCTTTCCTGCAGACACACTGAAGTGTGTGACCCTGAACTAGGTGAGCAGGGCTGGGTGGCATCTGGACTGGATTAGGCTGAAAGGACAGTTGAATTCTGTACAGATTATTCACAACGGCAACAACAAGCGGTTTGATGCGAGGAAGACATAAAGCATCAATGTCCTAGCGGAAAAGGACATTAAACATCAAAGGACTGAGTTTTAAGAAGCAAGATGCACAAATGACCTCATGCAGACAGCTACCTAGCATAGAGAAATACTATAAATATTCAAGCAAAACTAAACAGGTTGTGCTCCACTTTGATTGCTAAACTAATTGCTGTCACTCTGCTATGGCAAGCTGCAACTCTGGGACTGACTGAGAACAGTACCCAAAAAGGGAAGGCAAGCTAGTAAACGACCAAATGCAAAGAGCCTGAGGCCTAGCTGGAGGACTGCTGTAAAACGTAGAGACTTTCATCAGACAAACAAGTCTGAGTCTGCTGTACCTAAGCCAGTATAGTTCCAGTTGCATTTTCCTCTCATGAAAGTAAATTAATTAATTGTAACACATTCACTACCATTGAACTGTTAATTGTTTAGTTTGCACACCTTGTGTGTGAAATAACGTTTTAGTGAAACTTGATGAAGTACAATAAGTAATCTACCTCATTGTTGTATGAAGAATTTATTTTAAAGTAAGCTTGCTATTTTGTTAAACAATTTACTATTAATAAGCTTATTGTGACCTATTGTAAGATTGTCTGAACCATTTCAGTTTAGTCTGTGTGTGTGTGAGAGAGTATAAGCAGTGTCATAATTCACTAGCCCTGCTAGCTGCTTGAACGCAGGCTTAGAGCTTTATGCTTAGAAAACAACTAAGAGACTGACTTTCTGACTTTTGTGATTTCTGTTTAATATTTGTGCTCTGAATACAATACTACTATTGATGAAACATTCCTTGTCTCTAGAATGTGTGTTCATAGTAAATCCTCAATCTTGTAACATTAATTAAATAGTTTTTATAACAGAACTAATCAACCTAGATAAAACTCTAAACTATCTATTATAGAATTGTTCTTAGAGGCTTCTGAAATGAGAAATGGAATTCCCTCTGTATCATGGAATTCCTTTGCTAGTGTATCATGATGTAAGCCCTGGAGTGTGGGCTCAGTCTTCTCTGCTGCCTGCTTGTTCTCAGTGTGTGAGTTCAGCTGCATTTCCAGTGTCCTGAGCTGGGCTTTGAACCCACTGGGGACGCAGCTGAGAACAAGCCAGACCCACGACTCAGGGATTTTGTTTTAGATCAAATAACAAGATAATAAACCTTATACACAGAACTCTGTTTTATTGATGTTTTTTTTCTATGAATGTATTACTTTGAATCTCTTTGCATTGTGTTGCAATTTAGACGTTGTCACATTTCATATTAAAAATCACAGCTAAGTCTGTTAGAAATAGACAACAGATATGACCAGAGGTTTTGCCTCACTCTATAGAATGAACTAATTTTGCTTCATAAAGTCGAATGAAACCTGCTGAATAATGTTACATTAACATATTAAATTACATACCACTTTGTAGTTATCCATATACTTAATGAAAAGCTGACAATTGAAAAATGTGACATTTTGGAATCTAACATGAAATGCAGTACTGGTATTTTGGCTTCTACTAGAGTTTTGTTATATAATGTTGTAGTTTCTTTGATTACATGATGTTAAATAAAATATGTAAACGATGTCGATATGTTTTGTTTTAATGCATTGGGGTGTGAGTTGAGAATCCTAAACATTTTAACTACAGCTCTGAACACAAGTTTTGTATCACCCTATAAGATGAAATCATTTTGCTTCATAGTCGAATGAAAGCTGCTGAATAATGTTCCCTTGTTAACATATTAAATTACACACCGCTTTGTAGTTGACTGTATAAATTAAAAAGCTGAGAAATTGAAATCTAACATGAAATACTGTACAATGATTGCTTCCAGGAGACTTGCGGTCTCATTGTGTAGTTTAGTTGATACTTCATGATAAATAAAGTATCTAGATTATGTTTTCTTTTAATTGTCTCAATCCTAAAATTCTAGGTGATGCTAAACCTTTGCCAAGCTGTATATATAAATCAGCACTGCCATTAAAATAGAATGTTTAAAGCTTTATATTGTGTATCAATTGCATTCTATAAGAAAGTGTGAAGTGTAGATCATGCTATTAAAAGAGAACACCTTTACACATTTCACTATTCAGAAGCCACTGATAAACTTTGCATTGATTTCACACTGAACTGTTGTGAAGTGTTTTATCTTTATTGCTTTGCTGCTCGGCTCCACTATTTGTGCTGCCTGTCTAGGAGAAGAGAAGTCTATTAATCCAAACAGCATGCAGATTTATTTAGATTGGATCAGGAGCAATGGATCCTCAAACAGGTTTGGACTGTACAGGTATCCATCATTATTTTAAAACATTAAGGTCAAAGAAAATGACTGGGAAATCTTTATTTAAAAAAAAAAAAAACAACTTAAAGTATAAATTATATATATATATATATATATATATATATATATATATATATATATATATATATATATAATTTCCCTTGTCATGCATGGTCTGCACTGTGATGGTTAATATAAAACAGAGCTGTCCTTGTGTTGCTGTTTTAACTGGTGTTGAGGTAAATACCACTACAGGGTGCTTCATGTGGACAGCCTTTGGAAACACATTTAGAAGCACACTGCTGCAGTTTGATTACTAGAATATGTATTTTTAATGGAATGAGGGTGAAATGATGCAAACAGTAACATGTAACAATAATAATCCTTGTTTGTTAACTTTAGTTTGTAGTTGCATTGGAACCCAAGGGCTGAAGCTGAAATGTATAGAAGGGGTTCAAACTGATACAAATGAACAAGGAATTGTCACTTACACTAACAAGGACCATATTGGAAATGGAAACATAATTACACCACAGAAATCTAATAGCAGTGTTATTAATGTCCAAGAATAAACTGGATTGCTGGACTGCATTGGATTAAAAATAATAGGATCATTTCTAACATTTACTGGTCACTTTTATTAACTGATCCAAATATAAAATCCATCAGACTAGCAGCTCTGCACATACTAGAATCAACCATCAAAGACTAGCAGCTCTGCACACACTAGAATCAACCATCAAAGACTAGAATCAACCATCACAGACTAGTAGCTGTGCACACACTAGAATCAACCATCAAAGACTAGAATCAGCCATCACAGACTAGTAGCTCAGCACACACTAGAATCAACCATCACAGACTAGTAGCTCTGCACACACTAGAATCAACCATCAAAGACTAGAATCAACCATCACAGACTAGTAGCTCTGCACACACTAGAATCAACCATCACAGACTAGTAGCTCTGCACACACTAGAATCAAACATCACAGACTAGCAGCTCTGCACACACTAGAATCAACCATCACAGACTAGCAGCTCTGCACACACTAGAATCAACCATCACAGACTAGCAGCTCTGCACACACTAGAATCAACCATCACAGACTAGCAGCTCTGCACACACTAGATTCAACCATCACAGACTAGCAGCTCTGCACTCACTAGAATCAACCATCACAGACTAGCAGCTCTGCACTCACTAGAATCAACCATCACAGACTAGCAGCTCTGCACACACTAGAATCAACCATCACAGACTAGCAGCTCTGCACACACTAGAATCAACCATCACTGACTAGCAGCTCTGCACACATTAGAATCAACCATCACAGTCTAGCAGCTCTGCACACACTAGAATCAACCATCACAGACTAGCAGCTCTGCACACACTAGAATCAACCATCACAGACTAGCAGCTCTGCACACACTAGAATCAACCATCACTGACTAGCAGCTCTGCACACACTAGAATCAACCATCACAGACTAGCAGCTCTGCACACACTAGAATCAACCATCACAGACTAGCAGCTCTGCACACACTAGAATCAATCATCACAGACTAGCAGTCGGCTCTGCACACTCCTATAACACTGCATGAGATCAAAGAACAGCCACATAAACTACAGCCAGGGAACTCCTGTGGGACAGACATGAGTAAGGATACACGCAAAGTGATGTGCAGTTTCAAACCCCCGTAAGAGTCTGTGTGCTCCAGTGGTTAAAGACAAGGGCTTGTAGGGAAATAAGCATCACACATGCTTTTATTTTTTAATTGTTATTTGTCAAACAGCGAGTTAGAGATCACGTACATTTTCTTTACTTCAGCTTCAGTGTTTTCAATATATCCCCACACTAAATCACAGAGTTAGCTCTGAACACGGCATTCTTTATATTCCCTTGTGTGATTGAGTGGAAATCCGCTCTGCAGCGCACTCCATCACCCACACAGCTCCCTTACCTGGAGACCGCAGGACAATTGTTGTACAAAGGCTGTTTTATCAGTCCCTGTTGTGGATTAAAATAGTATTGGTTTTAAGAATAAATAATTAAACTCACATGGGAGGTGTCGGGTCGCGGGCTTCCTGTGCTGTAAACCTGGACTTCATGGAGACGGGCAGAACGCAGCTCTCGCTATTCCTTATACAATGCTGCCATCGTGTGGACATTTAGTAGAACTGTTTGTTGTAATATATCTATATCTATATATATAATATATATAGAAGTAAATAATAATAACAGTAATAACGTCATTGCTGAATTTCACTACCTTACTACCCATTGTAAACAGCAGAGAGCACCAGCAACCGCTTGTCACTGAGCTTTGTTCAGATAAAAAAAAGGTCGTTATCTTAGTAATAACAGTTCTGCCAAATGGCCACGCGATGGCAGCATTGGATAAGGAAAAGCGAGTGCTAAGTTCTGCTCTTTGTGGAATTCGGTAAAGCTTAGAAGAGAAGAGAGAATGGATTTTAAGGATAGTTAGCACTCCTTTAAAGGAAGGAGGACCAGTGATACTATTACTAAAGCTAATGAGGTGAGAGATTAGATTTTAAAGATAGCACTCCTTTAAAAGGAAGGAGGACCACTGATATTATTAACAGCAGTGTGGAGTGGTGGTTAGGGCTCTGGATTCTTGCCTGGCGGGTTGTGGGTTCAATCCCAGGTGGGAGACATTGCTGTTGTACTCTTGAGCAAGGTACTTTACCTAGATTGCGCCAGTAAAAAAAACCCAACTATACAAATGGGTAATTGTATGTAAAACTAATGTGTAAAAAATAATGTAATTGTATGTAAAAATAATGCATTATCTTGTAACAATTGTAAGTCGCCCTGGATAAGGGTGTCTGTTAAGAAATAAATAATAATAATAAAGCTACTAAGAGGTGCAGCAGCTAGTTGGTTGGGTGTGCAGGATCGTGTAACAAGTTCCCTGGCTGTCCTGAGCCATTCACCTCGTAGGTCACATACAGCACTTTCCTCTTATTTTTCTTGCCAGTCCTCTGCACAGAAATGGGTCCGCTTCTCTTTGCTGGCTGGGCGTGACAGGAGACGCCTCCAGTCTTTGACTCTATGTGCTGCCACTATTTTGGAGAAGGAGATTCCACAATCTGCACCCCTTTTTTTAAATCGATAGCAGAGTGATTTCCAAGCTGACATGGTTTTTATTTTAAATCGATAGCAGAGTGATTTCCAAGCTGACATGTTTTTTATTTTAAATCGATAGCAGAGTGATTTCCAAGCTGACATGGTTTTTATTTTAAATCGATAGCAGAGTGATTTCCAAGCTGACATGTTTTTTATTTTAAATCGATAGCAGAGTGATTTCCAAGCTGACATGTTTTTTATTTTAAATTGATAGCAGAGTGATTTCCATTGCCACCACTGCTGTCTGCTTTTTTTGCTGTCTGCTCCTGTTGTTTACAGTGCTCTAAGCACTGACATGATCAGTGATGGATGCTGCCAATCACAGCCACCTGTATTGTGACTCACTAGTTTTGCAGCCAATCAGAGAGGGCTGAACTGCTCTGTCAATGCACAGGGAGTCGGGTGAGGTTCATATTGAAAATCACAGCTCAGAGGGGACAGAAATGACAGCTGAACACCCCTAGTGAGAATATTTCAAACCAGCTCACTTCTGGGTCCTCTGCACACCCCTAATGTTAACCCTACCAACACTTTACACACAGCCTGCCTGCCTGCCTGCAGCGTGCCGGACTGGAGCTCCATTATCTCTCACTTTAACAAGGAACAGGATTTCATAGTTAAAATGTTATTAAGAGAGCCCTGAAGCTACTGTATATCACATGTGTAATAATGACAACACCACACAGCATTGGAATGAACAGCCCTTGCTTTATTTAGTAGCAATAACACTGAGAGCACACACAGCTTATTAAACTGTTCTATAAGCTTGCTCTTCTGTGCATCTCCTTCACTGGGAAGGTCTCACATGTTCAGGGATGACAGAACCGGATGTCAGGTGAATGTGTATTTGTGATTCTATAATATTGGGCAGCAGTAACATTTGCTTATTAAACATCCTTTGAGGAGGTCGGTGTTGCTGGTAGTTCCTGATCAATCTTCTCCTCTCTGTGATCCTGGTCAAGGTGGGACAGGCCGGGGAGAAGGAGGGCATTGGAGTTGGGGAAGAGCCTTAGGGACTGACTGCTGAGCATGTCAATCACCCAGGTGATTGGCTATTGAGCTGGCAACAACTCTCTCTCACTCTCACTCCCTCCCGCGGCTCATGAGCCATCCAGATGCCTGTGAGTGGCAAGCCCAGCAGCCAATCCCTGAGGCCCTCTCCCCTCCAGCACCCTCCTCCTCCCTGGCCTGCCCTGCCTCCACCTGGAACACACGGAGGAGGGATTGACCCCGGAAGTACGAGCAGCACAGACTTCCAGAAGAAGCTTCTCGTGAACCTCTGCTGACCTTTTACTAACACTGTTATCTCTGTTATTATTTGCATTGCATTTGAATATAAATACTGACTCTGCCTTGACCTGAGCTTCATTTCCACCCTGAGGATGTGAGACCTGCATGCTGAAGGGCATGGTACTAACAGGTCTGATCTGTGGAATGAAGTTAAAGCTTTTAATGTCACTGCTGTCCAAGTTTGTGTTGAAGGCACTGAACTCAGAATCAGAGTGGTGATCCTCGATGCACACTGGAGATGGTCCTGGACACAGGAGAAGGGAGTCCTGGTGCTGCTGGATCTTCCACAGCCTTGGTGTTACTGCCGCTAACATTACCCAAAGACCAGGTCCAATCAGAACAGATGGAATCGGGTCAGTTATGTGCTGAGCTGGTGCCAGTGTGGACACTGACGGTGCTGCTGGTTTACTCTGAAGACACTGCTGAGGAATCCTGGGGGTGCCGGAGACACTGTGGGTTCAGTTCCCTTGACAGATGGAGCAGGGTCAGTTTGGACAGGAGCTGTCCAAGGTGCCAAGGTGGACAGCGGCCGGTTTGCCTGGCTGGTGGGAGGCCGCAAGACTGGGTCTTCTGGGGCTGCATTGGGAGGAAGCTCTTGAGTATCAAACAGGCTTAGAGTGGAATGTATTACACACTAGAATTAATCCACACAATAAATAATGAAATCAGAATCACACAGGCTCTGTAGTTGAGCTCCACAGTGTTAAACACAATAAATAATGAAATCAGAATCACACACGCTCTGTAGCTGAGCTCCACAGTGTTAAGCACAATAAATAATGAAATCAGAATCACACGCTCTGTAGTTGAGCTCCACAGTGTTAAACACAATAAATAATGAAATCAGAATCACACACGCTCTGTAGTTGAGCTCCACAGTGTTAAACACAATAAATAATGAAATCAGAATCACACACGCTCTGTAGCTGAGCTCCACAGTGTTAAGCACAATAAATAATGAAATCAGAATCACACACGCTCTGTAGCTGAGCTCCACAGTGTTAAACACAATAAATAATGAAATCAGAATCACACGCTCTGTAGCTGAGCTCCACAGTGTTAAACACAATAAATAATGAAATCAGAATCACACGCTCTGTAGCGGAGCTCCACAGTGTTAAACACAATAAATAATGAAATCAGAATAACACGCGCTCTGTAGCGGAGCTCCACAGTGTTAAACACAATAAATAATGAAATCAGAATCACACGCTCTGTAGCGGAGCTCCACAGTGTTAAACACAATAAATAATGAAATCAGAATCACACGCGCTCTGTAGCTGAGCTCCACAGTGTTAAACACAATAAATAATGAAATCAGAATCACACGCGCTCTGTAGCTGAGCTCCACAGTGTTAAACACAATAAATAATGAAATCAGAATCACACGCTCTGTAGCGGAGCTCCACAGTGTTAAACACAATAAATAATGAAATCAGAATAACACGCGCTCTGTAGCGGAGCTCCACAGTCACAAAGCGTTAGTGTAGCCGTTGCAGTTCATGGTGTTTTTATTGATGAATTCAAAATGAGGAATATTTTAGTATCCACTAACAGCACATTCAAGTGTCAGTACTGTGTGAAATGATACTGAATAAGAGACGTGGCAGAAAGTGCATCCTTCTATTCAGGGTGCCATGGGGGTAATGTTTGAACCGTCACCCTTAGCAACGAGCCTGTGAAGAAGGAAATGACATCAACACTTCCCTTAAACAGTGAAATCTGCACCCCCCATGAATAATAATGAATACTCGACAGAGTGGGGATACTAAATCCCAAATATAATAACTAAAAACACACACAAACCACAATTAATAGTGACTTACCACGTTATTAGCTCTAAATATGTTTTTTTGTATTCAGCCGATGAAGGACTTGTAGTCCGAAACGTCCTGATAATTGATTTGTAATCAATTATTCTACCTTTTTAAGTACCTGAAATATCCTTTTCACTTTTTTTTGCTTTTTTCTTATTGATCATTTTGGTACATAGCAGTTTTCCTTTTTCTCAAACTTTACGTATATTTTTACTGCAACTTAAGAACTATGACTTCTATACGAAAATTAACATCAAAGTGCTTCCAAGAACTAACAAGATTTACCAGTAAATCTCTGCAATGAAGATTCTGCTGAATATTCACTGCCAGAGACATTATGACATCACTTTCCTTTATGACGTCACCTTCATGTCAGTGCAGAACATGAACAGCACTAGTCTGTTGCCATGGCGCTGTGCTTATAAGCAGATAACTGCATTTAAAATGGCTGCTCTGGGCAAGGGGAGGGGCCAGTCTTCATCAATACCATGAATAATTATTCATTTGAAATATCTACAATGCAAGCTGGTCCTGTTGCTTTTGCTGGTCTTTAAATGCTCTCTACTGTGCTGCTTCACTGCTTTAATGTAGTATTATGATGAACAGATTTTTTTTGGTGATACCTTTTAATAATAAAACAATAAAAAGAGAGTGACTTTAGTTCATTTACGTGGCTTCTTAGGTTAAATTTTCTAAAACCTTTCAAATATACTGTCATTGGATGGTTTAATACAAACATCTCACTCTCTGACATATATTATCTGATTTCATTATTCATTAAATACATTTAGTTTATTAACCTGCTCTGTCACTCCACTGGGTAGTTATTCATATAATAAAAGCATTTCATTCAAAGAGCTTTAGTTTTCTAACGCCTCTCAGGTTTTTCTTGTGGAATGGGACGCTTTTAATCACAATCAGACACCTCAGGACATCTTTTCAAAGCTTTTACGCCAGTCTTTAATTAACTCCTATTTATTTTAAAGAGGTAAACCACCTGTTCATTTTACAAAACTAGAACCAAACAGCTGAGTAATACACTGTATTTCAAGCCCTCTTCAGCACTCTCAGTGTGTTTAGTTTTTCATGTTGTAACATTAACATGATGTTTTGCCCTTTTAAATCAATAGAAGTTAATTAAAGCCTGGAGGAAACGCTTTGATAATGCGCCCTCGAGTCTCACAGAGCAGCGCACTCCTTGGCGTGTCTCATTGCCTGATGACTCTTCTGCTGCTGTGGAGGCGGGTCTGTTGCCTGGTTTAGTTCGCAGCGCAGTCTGAGGAAGATTCTAAATGTAAAGGAAGGATGAATTTTCTAAGAAGTATTTCAGGGACGAGTAGGGAGCAAATAAAACTTGTATCATGATGATATACAGAGGGTTAATTAGGAGTGTAATAGATTATTATTATTTATTATTTATTTATTTTTTAGCAGACGCCTTATCCAGGGCAACTTACAATTGTAAGCAAAATACATTTCAAGTATCACAGTACAAGTAATAATACAATTAAGAGCAAGATAAATGCAATGACTTTGGTTCAAGCAAGTACAAGTGTGACAAAATACGATTCAATAATACAGCAGATAACAGTGTCAGTGATAGTTACATCAGGATATGATTAAATACAAAATACTACAGATTAAACACTAGGCAGATTACAGTACTCTGAAGTACAGGATTAAATGCAGTAAAATAGGGGGCAGATAAGAGCAAGTAAAGCGCATTTAAGGAAGGGTGATAAGTGTCCCAGGGGAAGAACAGAACAGAGGAGTTCTACAGGTGCTTTTTGAAGAGGTGAGTCTTGAGGAAGCGCCGGAAGGTGGTCAGGGACTGGGCAGTCCTGACATCTGTAGGAAGCTCATTCCACCACTGCGGGGTGAGGGTGGAAAAGGAGCGGGCTCTGGAGGCAGGGGAGCATAGAGGAGGTAGAGCCAGTCTTCTAGTGCAGGCGGAGCGGAGAGGTCGAGTGGGGGTGTAGGGAGAGATGAGGGTCTGGAGGTAGCTGGGTGCAGTCTGGTCAAGGCATCTGTAGGCTAGTACAAGAGTCTTGAACTGGATGCGAGCAGTGATCGGGAGCCAGTGGAGTGAGCGGAGTAGTGGAGTTGCGTGGGAGAATCAAGGCAGAGAGAACACCAGGCGGGCAGCGGAGTTCTGGATGAGGATTATGGAAGTCAGATTCTAGTGGGAACTTGTAAAAGTAAGATGGTAAAATTGGATAATTTGCAATCTAAAGCAATAAGGGTGTGTATAGGAGCTATGAAATCTGCTCCAATAAATGCTATGCCATTGGAACTAAGGAGGTAATGGTTAAGTATAAAATATTGGATAAGGGCTAACTCTCTGCATTCAGAATTTCCTCTTCGGAAAAGCATGGAAGATAGGTGGATTAATCATTATAAAAAGGAGAGGTGGGAAACAAATGGGGGCACGTTGGGGTATTGGATGCAAAATGGATAAAGGAATTGGGAATGGAAAATTTGAAATTGGTAAAGAATGTTAATATAAATGTGTTTCCGGAATGGATGATGGAAAAACCAAACTGTTGTATAGAATTGAGTGAGCAAGTGAAGAAAGGAGGGTGTCGCAGGTGATGCTGAACTAGTTAATCCGTGTAGTAAAACACTGGACTCCTTTGCATGGAGGATCTCAGTAAGCTACAGTGCACGGTTCATCAACTGATTCAGATTCAGTTATGTTAAGTTTGCCAACTGATGATGTGGAGCAGAAAAGTAATTGGATGCCCAAAAATATGAATAATAGTGAGTTTTGACCTCCTTTAGTATTCTGGATGAAAAAGGAAATATATAGAAATAATATGTACAGCTAAACGTGTCCAAGTATCTTATAGGAATGAAGTCAGACCATGGAAATCCACACCTGTGATGGAGAAACTTTGGATCAAGGGACTTCTTGTGGAACCAACTCGAGCTAAACCTGGTACAGAAGCTGAATCCTGCTGGGAACGTGTGGATATGCTGGACATGTACTAGGCGATTTCAAATATGGAATGTACTTTGATATAAAAATGAAGGGTTAGAGGTTTTTGGAAGGAAGGATAAAGAGAGAGTATCCTTGTATTGTCAGTAGATGGATCCCTTACTCCATGAAATAGGTCAGTCCACTCTTGTTTTGATAGGACATTTAATAAAGTATTTAGTAATCTGGGAATTTCTATGAAAATATATAATGAACGATTTACTGTTGGTATATCTAATCTTCAGAAAGCATGACGCTTGATAAACAGCACCATTCCGGCTAAAAAGTGGATGTTAATCACACCTATAAATTTATGTTTCCAAAAACAAGATAAGAAAGGGATTCTTTGCAACATATAAATTAACATTAAAACTTAGCAGCCAAGGTCTTAAGAAAAAACCTGTTTCGCTGGATTTTGTATGAACAAAGGACAGGGTCAAGCTTAGTTCAGTCATTATAAAATATATACAAGTTGAATATATATATATATATATATATATATATATATATATATATATATATATATATATATATATATATATATAACTGGCCTGTATTTCCATTTACATTTTAGAGGAATCACCAAAGAAATAAAGTGATATTATAAATTCTAGGAGCGACTGTTAAACTGAAGTAAATTAATTAAAAGATTATCTTATAATGCCACATTTATAGTTAAAAGAAGATTCAGTGCTAATTGACACTGTTCATAGTTTATAATGGTCAAAGAATAGAAATTAGACACAAAGGTATTTTTAAATTAAGTTACATCAGGATATGATTAAATTCAAAATACTACAGATTAAACACTAGGCAGATTACAGTACTCTGAAGTACAGGATTAAATGCAGTAAAATAGGGGCAGATAAGAGCAAGTAAAGTGATTAACCCTTTTTAGAGAGCATGATATTTGAATCTAAAAATATCTATTTGATTTCATAAGATTAATAATATGTTTTAAGTATTTGCTATAATAAGAAAACATATTATTTAAACTGACAAGTGTTATTGCTTGTTCATGACTTTACTGTAGTGATGAAAAGATTAAAAGCTGGAGCAGTATTAGATTTAATTAATTGGGGATGCGGTACAGTTTCTTTCTCCTTCTATTAAACAAAAGACCTTTAAACATTATAATATCCATTGAATTACAGAATATAAAAGGTATTATGCTATGTTTTTGTGTTAGTTTGTAATAATATACTATAATGTGCCTTGTTGTTGATCCACTATACTATTGTCTAATGATGGTAGATGGAGTCATTATAATGTGGTTCTTTGAAACTGCTGCTTTGAAAAAGGGCTCTCTCCTTATCAAAATGTACGGGCTGTAGAGAAAGGAGGGTCTTCTTACATTCCACTTCAGCAAAGCTGCAAGTCTTATAGATTGGGAGTGTTAAGGTTTATGGAATTAGTGGTTTAGCACAGATAAGAATATATCTTGGAACAATATACGAAAATTATGGTATAACAGACATGGATAGGTCATATATCTAAAAGTTTTTGCACAGACTTTGGCCTTGAAGAAACAAGAGACTGTGGAAATTGCTTGCAATAGCATATTCTCAGAGTCCGTACAGGTCAGAGCCTGGTTAGTGCATCTTTTGAGAGATAAATAATTGTAACAAAAATGATTACCACTTAAACTTAGTGAAACTAATTGACTTGAATATTGTATGAGACAATCTTTTGCCAAATACTCTGTTAGACAATAGTATATGGAATCAAAACAGACTCATTAAAAACATGATGAAACACAATATGAGGTTAAAAGAAACACATACCTTTAATTTAGCAAAATATAATCAATTAGAAGATGATGTCACATATTAAGAACATCTCTCATATATAACACATATAAAAATAGTGTTTGCATGCACATATAACAGTAGTGTTCTTATATTATATTATAAACCAAGATCCCGGGAACCTTGGTTCACTTGACTTTTCAGATAAAGGAGGGGCTCGGAGGAAAACAAGGAATGAGATCATAGACAAATCTGAAGTCTTGAATTTATTGGTACATAAATTAATTCTGAAAAGTTGGTCGGGATCTTTTGAAAACTATTATTTGTAAAGAGGATAAGAGCTGTCTCAACAGATTAATGATTGGATTTAATTGAGGTGTCCCATGCATTCCAATGAGATGAATAACCTATAAAACTCCTAAGTAATTACAATGGAGCACCACACTCATACCTGACAGGGTGATGTGGTCCATTATCTGCAGATCTACACAATTGAGCTGATTGAACTCAGTTTCATTTGCCTGGTGAAGACAGTCATATTCTTTTACGATTTATATTAGAGGGTAAGCATTAATCAATTATTATTTTATCTCACATGTATTGCATGCATTGCTATAGAGGACTCACACTATGTTTTAGAAATGAGAATGTTTTGTTGAATGTGCTGAAATATACCATTGGGTGCTTTGGGTGGTGTGTTCTTGGCCTGCTTGCCGGCCTTGCGAATACATATAAATGTATTAAAGTGTTAACGTTAATATCTGTTAAGACACTGGACTGTCCAGAGCGTCTGTCAGCTGGGGATATGAAGTAGCCTGTAGCTACTCAATCCAATATTTAACCGTTAATAAACCGAAGGAGTGCTGATAGTGCTCTGATTCGTAAAAACGTTAAATACATGAGTCTGTGAATTTCTTGGGTACTACATTAGTCATCTGGTTATATTGCGGGTCCAGTGCATGAGCAATACCACACTAGGAGTAAAACATCTCTGTCCTCCTAACGTCTCCCCTGAGATAAGAGTGTGTGCTGAGCAAATAAAAGAGTACGTGAAGAAATCTGAACCCGCAGAATTCGTGACAGACAGCAGGCTGGTATGCATTATGCCTGTACTAACACGATGAAGCAATTATTGTATTCTATTTTCTTTCAAAAGGTGCATGCCATGAAGATGACGTGTGAAGAAAAAGAACAAGCTTCTCTGTAGTGTGAGGATTTCATCTGCCGTGACCCGGATTCGAACCGGGGTTGTTGCGCCACAACGCAAAGTACTAACCACTATACGATCACGACGAACTACCGAGAAGCTCGTGTTTGTTTTGTCATCTGGGCACTCCATGCTATACACAAGGCAGAACAATTGCAGCAGGTCGCTGCTCTGTGTATTGTTTTATTGATTTAATTAGGCTACTTTCTGTTGTGTTTGTAAGGCAATGTTTATTGCATTACTGTGCAGTTGTTCTTTGTTGTTAGGTGGACGTTTCTTATTGGTTGCTGTATGGTTTTCCCGCGCAGGGCAAGTTGATATAAAAGGGACTGGATAATTGAAGCGCGGGGTTGAATTCCTGTAGCAGAGCGGCAGTCTTGTGTCTGCATCAATAAAGCTTCTGTGAGAACTAAAACTTGGTCTAGTCGACTCTTTTAATATACAACAGTCCAGTATTATACACAAATAAAAGAGAAACAGCAGTGATGACCATTCCCATAGATTCTCTATGTTTCCACGTTGTGGTTGCTATCCACAGGGACAATATAATCTGTGTTTTGTGTACCGATATTGATATTTCCCGTCCTCTTCTTAAGAGCGAGATGTTCAAACACTAACACGATACCCCTGATAATGTTTTTAGAAGTATATTAGGTTAATTCAAGTTGAGCGCCGTTGTCACAAACAGATCCAAAATGGCGTAGGCATGCGCGCAGTTTCATAGCTTTCTCTTCGCTAGTCTTGGAGGTTCAGTGTGTGTGAACTTGTTTTTGGTAAATACAGCACAGGGTAGCAGAAAGGTCATTCTTAACGAGTAAACTTCCAGGCAGTAACCTCTGCTATTTCTACCACATGCTTTTATTTAGTTTCTCTTAAACTGTATTATTGTCTCCTATTCTTTATACAGGACAGTATTCCTCCCTGCTGTCCAGTGGCACAGATTTAGAATCTTCCTCAGACTGCGCTGCGAACTAAACCAGGCAACAGAGCCGCCTCCACAGCAGCAGAAGAGTCATCAGGCAATGAGACACGCCAAGGAGTGCGCTGCTCTGTGAGACTCGAGGGCTGCATTATCAAAGCGTTTCCTCCAGGCTTTAATTAACTTCTATTGAATTTAAAAGGACAAAACATCATGTTAATGTTACAACATGAAAAACTAAACACACTGAGAGTGCTGAAGAGGGCTTGAAATACAGTGTATTACTCAGCTGTGTGGTTCTAGTTTTGTAAAATGAACAGGTGGTTTACCTCTTTAAAATAAATAGGAGTTAATTAAAGACTGGCGTAAAAGCTTTGAAAAGATGTCCTGAGGTGTCTTATTGTGATTAAAAGAGTCCCATTCCACAAGAAAAACCTGAGAGGCGTTAGAAAACTAAAGCTCTTTGAATGAAATGCTTTTATTATATGAATAACTATCCAATGGAGTGACAGAGCAGGTTGAGAAGTTTGTATTAAACAGTCCAATTACAGAGTTTTTTTTAAGGTTTAAGAAAGTTTAACCTAAGAAATCACGTAAATTAACTGAAAAGGATGAAAGAAAACTAAAGAAGATCTGATTTCTTAAGTTAATGTTTTGTTGTATAAAGTCACTCTTTTATTGTTTGTTCATACACACTGAATGAAAGCAGTGAAGCTGCACAGTAGACCTGCACGCTGGGTAGAAGGACATCACTCGTATGCAGAGCAGAGAAAGACCAGCAAAAGCAACAGGACCAGCTTGCATTGTAGATATTTCAAATGAATAATTATTCATTGTATTGAAGAAGACTGGCCCTTCCTTCTGCAGCCATTTTAATGCAGTTATCTGTTTATAAGCACATCGCCATGGCAACAGATATCATGCTGCTCATGTTCAGCACTGACATGAAGGTGACATCATAAGGGAAAGTGATGTCATAATGTCCCTGGCAGTGAATTTTCAGCAGAATCTTCATTGCAGAGATTTACTCCTGAGAGGTAAATTCACAGAGATCCTGTTCCCTGTGTAATTATTTATTTATAAGATTAATATACATGCATTGTAATTGAGATGTGTATATTAAATAGACAATTTCATAAAATATGTCACTATTAATTGTAATTCACATGTGATTTGTGTGTATATGCACAGTAAACACCAGACACTGAGCAGGGCACTTCAACATGCACAGTAAACACCAGACACTGAGCAGAGCACTTCAACATGCACAGTAAACACCAGACACTGAGCAGAGCACTTCAACATGAACAGTAAACACCAGACACTGAGCAGAGCACTTCATCGTTGATGTAGGGAAATAAGTTCACACCAGTCTGTTGTCTTTGTAGTAAGGAAAAGCTTTAATCACGAGCCGGGAGGTTACACGAGTGGCATTCCACAAGGCAAGCTCTCAGAACAACAGTTTGCAACCTAACTTATACCTCACTATGATTGCACAATTAGTACCGCTTATTGGTTAAAGTTTGCCGCATAGGTGTGCAAGTCCATTTGTCACTTAGTGATTGGTGCTGGTTCTGCGCAGGGGCTGTCTAAGACGAACTTTCTGGAAGTTTCTGTGCTTGGCTCTGGGGTAGTTCTCCCTCTGTCCTTGCATGCAGCTTATCAGGTACACAGCCCATGGTTGGTTTCGGCTCCTGGCATTCTTCACATCACATGTTATCTGGTGGCTGCAGCTGGTGTAATGTCTATATAAATGCCCTGGTTAGTCGTTAGTTTGT
Source organism: Acipenser oxyrinchus oxyrinchus (assembly GCA_030684275.1). Classification (NCBI taxonomy): domain Eukaryota; kingdom Metazoa; phylum Chordata; class Actinopteri; order Acipenseriformes; family Acipenseridae; genus Acipenser; species Acipenser oxyrinchus. The sequence goes on from JAGXEW010000812.1 coordinate 29,793, forward strand.
TAAGCTTATAATCCATACTTCAAACATGCACAGTAAACACCAAACACTGAGCAGAGCACTTCAACATGCACAGTAAACACCAGACACTGAGCAGAGCACTTCAACATGCACAGTAAACACCAGACACTGAGCAGAGCACTTCAACATGCACAGTAAACACCAGACACTGAGCAGAGCACTTCAACATGCACAGTAAACACCAGACACTGAGCAGAGCACTTCAACATGCACAGTAAACACCAGACACTGAGCAGAGCACTTCAACATGCACAGTAAACACCAGACACTGAGCAGAGCACTTCAACATGCACAGTAAACACCAGACACTGAGCAGAGCACTTCAACATGCACAGTAAACACCAGACACTGAGCAGAGCACTTCAACATGCACAGTAAACACCAGACACTGAGCAGAGCACTTCAACATGCACAGTAAACACCAGACACTGAGCAGAGCACTTCAACATGCACAGTAAACACCACACACTGAGCAGGGCACTTCAACATGCACAGTAAACAACAGACACTGAGCAGAGCACTTCAATATATTTTATTTATTTTCATCCTGCCATTCATTAGTTTTTGTTTATTATTTATTTCTTAGCAGACGCCTTATCCAGGGTGACTTCAATTGTTACAAGTTATCACATTATTTTTACATACAATTACCCTTTATACAGTTGGGTTTTGCTGGATCAATCTAGGTAAAGTACCTTGCTCAAGGATACAGCAGCAGTGTCCCCACCTGGGATTGAACTCACGACCCTCCGGTCAAGATGCCGATATAGCCCTTATTAAACTACCTATTAAGCAATTATTAACAATCACCTCATTGCATTACCTTAATCATCTAAATTAGTGATTCTATTGTACACTCATTGGCACGTTTATTAACAGAGCGGTGTACAGTGCCTACGTAACCATCCATCCATTATCATAACCGCTTATTCCTTAAGAGGGTCGTGGTGAGCTGGAGCCTAAGCCGGCAGACACGGTGCAAGGCAGGACACCCTGGACAGGACACCAGTCCATCGCAGGGCACCACACACACGCACGCACACACAGAGGGCAAATTAGAGTGACCAATCAACCTGAACAGCATGCAGAGCTAACCACCACGCCACCGTGCAGCCCAACTACGTAACCGAATCAACAGAAATTACTGACCTTTATTAATCATGCACCCAACAAACACATTCTCACATAATTGTGGTCACTGTTTTATACTTTCAATTTATTCTTCTTAATATTACCGTATTATGATAAACATTATCAATATTAATTTTGCTACTTTTGTGACTATTTGTCTGATCTTTGTAGCGGGAACCTCCTGGTTTGTTGGGTGCATGCTTCAGAAATTCCGCAATCTCCACTACTTCATCAGCCTCCTTTGTATGTTTTATGGTCATTGTACATGACCCTGCAAGACAAAATCAAAATCTGCTGTCATATGTCTTAATTTTGCCTTGTTAATGGTCATACCATCTGTAAAAAGAAGTAAACAGAAAATAAATATACTTGGGGTCAAAATAATATGGTATACCATACTATTTTAACCCCAGGTATAATTTAAGTACACTTTTTATAACGGACAATAAATTAATCAAAATAAAACCGGTCATTATAGCACAAACCCATGTCCAGCTTAATTCATGCCACTAGGAGTTTCCTGCCCCAGTGATTTGATTTCTTGTTCTTGCCTACTACTGTTTTCACCACCTTTCCCTCTCCTACCTCAAATCTTTTGTGTCTCCTTTCAGTCCCCTTTACCCTATCTGCACTTCTACCCTCTCTGCTCTTTTTGTTGGCCTGACTGCTGGTCATGCCTTTTCATCACTCTCCATTTGCTCATGCTTATTTCTTATTTTCGCATCTGATGGAAACAGTTGCCAGAGCATCTCAAGACTGCGCCATCTTACACTACCTTCTGTCATTCCTTAGTACTACTGCATTTCTACAGTCCATTTCTTTATACTGCACCTATAGAACTATTGATCTATTCCCCCCCCCCGCTATAGGCTAGGCTTGCACAGTATCCTTGCATTGCTAGTTCACTTCCAAAATATAAATATTTACTTATGGGTCATTCCGTGTCAACTCACCCAGAACAAATAATCAAGCAAATTAAGCTAAACAATAATTTAATTTTACCTATACTTTTCAGTGTGCAGTTTTATTACTAGTACTACTATGTGTACTTACTGATCACAACACGGCAGACTGGATGCTTTATGAAAGCCATCTTGCCCTTCTTTCCCCTGAGACTGTACATCGACCACAGCTTATTGGTCCCCAGTTTTGCCATGAGCCTCCTGATAGAGTCTCCAATGGTACAGCCTCCAAAGGCACTGAAGTAGGTTAACTGTTATAAGTACAACATTTCAGAATGTTAAATATTAAACAATGACGCTTCACATAATTAGAGGAAGGAGTGGTGAGGGATGAAAGTAATCTAAATCATTCTGGACTAACATCAGTTCAGATAATGCATTGTCAAAAGATGTCAAACCACTGTTATCTGAGAGAACCTTTATTTTTATTAAACCAGTGGTTTACAGGCAATATGTGTTTCAACTACTGAAGAAAAATTTGTGGTATGAACTTTTTAGGTTTTATGATTAGAGATTCTATTTTAAATTAGAATAATTGGCAAACTGGTGAGGAGTAGACAATATCCTAAAGTACAGGCTGGACAATCATTCAGATAAGGACAAAATGACAGGCACTACTAGCATAATGTGTAGATGAATAAATCACTGACAAGCTTTCTTTGTAATGTGTGTCCTGTAGCTTGTCCCCAAGACTGTCCATTTCTGCTAAGCTTGTCAGAGGATCTGGCAGAACTTCCTCTTGAGCCCCAACATTGGTGGAAGCACCTAGCCCTGCAGCGATGTTTTGCATTAATGCTCTTAGCTCTCTCTGTCCTTCTAGAATCATGTCCATCTTAACCAAAACTTGCATCTGGGGATCTGAGAAAATAAGTTACAATTTAAGAGAGTTAACATCCTAAATACATTAGTAGATTGACTATGAATTTAGTAATCATATACACATTGTTTTTAATACACAGTGTGTTAAACTTCTAACCAGGAGTTTTTGTTGGGTTCTGCCTTTGACCTGACAAATTAGCTGGAGGAGATATAAATCTCTGGCTTTGATGTTTCTGGGTGTTACTTGGTTCCATATTTGTCCCTGTCAATCAGAAAGATTGTTTGCTTCCGTCAGTAAACAATTTAACACATAATTACCACAGATTACGGTGACCTATCGCTCCATAACCCTTGGGACACCATGTAAACTGTTATACCTTTGCGGAGATTACTGTTGTTGCATAATTCAAAAGATTTGTCTTGTCTCAAAGTGTCCTAGGGATTGTGGAATGATATGGTTTTGCTATGAATTCAACTTACAATTATTTGGTTAAAGAAATAACTTATGTATATCTGTAAGGGATAAACCACGACGGGCTGTGCGGTTCCTAGGATAGGGTTGTGAGAAGTACCTTTCATGATGTCATACATGAATTCATGCATTTTTATTTTTTTTAATCTAGAATGTAAATGCTGTAGTTTTAGTTTATGGGTTATTTCAGAAATATCTAAACATTTATTTTTAAAATAATTATTAAAAGGAGTGGGCAACACTTAAGTCTTGAGGCCAGGTTTATTCAATTACTATATGCAAACTTAAACACACTTGGGCCTTCAACTAATATGGTTTTCCTGTGAACACAAATCCCTGATAGGGTATTTCAACCACTTCTCTTTGTCAGGAGCTCTTTCCTTTTTGCTCTTTTTGATGGATTGCTTCCTGTCCAATAACTATAAAGCATCTGAAGACAAAAAATAAAACCTTGCTGGCATTAAATAGATCACCATAAAACCCAAGGAGAATTGCCCCTTCTGTTCATGGGCAAAAACGATTTATTCTTTATACTGATTGCATGGATTTCTAGGTTTTCCTAACTGCAATGTGCTATTTCTTAATAGGAGGGGAAAAATGTAAGTTAACAGACCTCATCCTCACTTGAAATCCAGTTTGTTGGCACCACTTCCACTGTTTTCTCATTTGTGAATTCCACTGTTGCATAAGAAGTCATTTTCAAAACGGCGTGAAAGCAAAGATGATCAAATAAATCTATGGATATTGCAAAACACAATTTTTGTTAATGCAAACATAGCTGTTATGTCATGTCAACTTAATGTCAAAACCTGCAAACCATTCAAGGCTGTGTGTATTTGTTTGTGTGTCTGCATTTGTTGGTTATAACTGTCCTGGTTAATGTGATACTACGTCAGTTATTACAATCTCTGCTCCTTTCTTTGGTATCTTCACTATAACCTATATTGGTGATGGGAAATGTAGTGCTGAAGTTCTGAAGGTTACATATGAAGCCATCTTGGAAGCAGAGCACAGTGGACTGCAATTTAATAGTGTAAATAAGTGGTTTGGATGTCAAAAAATCAATACCTTACTTAAACAGTTGTAACAACATGTGGGAGCATGTAACACAAAAACAACTTGAGTTCCCTTTTAAGTAACAAATTAGCAGTTTACTCAACAGGGCAGGTCAAGTTGTTCCTGGGATTTTTGATGCACAAGCTTCTGCTCTGCCTCAGTGATTCTCCTCAGCTCAGTCTGAAGCACCAGTATGGATTAGACTGCACCAGTCCATTTCACATTAGGTAATAGTATTGCCGTGAAGTATTGCCATGAAGTATTGCCATGAAGACAACAGATCCATCCTCACTCAATTTTCATGGCTTTCCTTCCTAGTTCTCTTGTTGAAAGTACACACATTTGTGTGTTTCCCTGCTGTACTTTGCACACTCCAATGATGCGAGAGTCACATGGTTGCATAAACAGTGCATCAGCTCCTCGGTAAACTCTGCAGTACAGCATTTTTTCTCCATTCTCTCCTAGTTGATCCAGTTCTGCCACTACTTCACAGCCCAAATTGTTCAAATGGGTCAGTATATAGGCATTATTTGGCTTCCTGGTGCATACCCCTTTCAAATTTAGCTGTTGGTATTTTTCTTGTGAAATGTTTTCTGTCTCACTTAAGCGCTTCACTATCTGAGCAATGGGTCTCTTGCCAGAGCGAACCATTTTCTTCAACTGTTGCATATAATTTTCAAAAGGAAATGCTGCAAATGCATCCAGACATCCATATGTTTCAGTATCCTGAGACAAATGGACAAGGGAATGTATATTGTATACAAGAAATTCTATCCCATATAGATGATGACTCTGGCTGACAAAGTACACCAGCATCTCATGAGCATATTCCCTGTGAATTTGAGCTAGACTAGGGCAGACAAGAATAGAGATGGCCACACTTAAACACATAAAATGTTTGTACAAATCTTGGTTCAGTATACTCTTCAAAAATTGTCTGTATTCTGTTGCTTTCCACCTGTCTACCTCAAACAGACGTGAATTGCGTGCAAAGTCATGTGGAACACAACTTTTCAGTGCCAATAGTTTAGTGCTTCTTTCTTCAACCTGACATGCTGAAAGCTTTGCATTCCTATTCCCTCTCATCCATATCAAGATTAGCCTTTTCATGCTTCCTAGACAAACCTGGTGGATGTAGTCATTTGGAAACTGTTTAACCATATCAATTGGGAAATCACAAAATGGAGAAATGGATGTTCCTTATTTGACTGATTACGGAAGTTTTCATCGGCACGTAACTCCAAGTTGGTCACATCCTGGTATGTCATTCTGCCTGCCCATACTCCACGCTGTTTGCAATGATGACACCCAAAATACCCAGAATACAACTTCACCGCCTTCACAAAGGATCTTGCTGGAGCATCGCTGTGGTGGAGTGTCCGCCCTATATGTATTTGTATTATTATTTATATTATTGTTTACGGCGCGGATAAAGCGCCGCGTATTTGTTATTGTTTTATATTTAAAACCCGTGAGGATGCGTGGCTGATCAGCTACTGATTATTTAACTAGCTGTCAGTCACGCATCCTTACTAAACTCGAGCAGACTGTGGCCCCTCGGCCAGAGTATAAGAACCTGCAGCTGTCCGTGCTGCGGGGAAGAGTGTACAGAGGAGAGTACGGGAGTGGAGAGAGCGAGGAGAGAAAAACTACATTTAAAAATGACTGCTAAACTGTATTTGTTTATTCGTTTGGCCCTTGTGCCTTTTGTTTGTTGATTGTTTAAATCTTTTGTTTTGTTTATTTATTTAATAAAATCAGCTGAGCGCCGTTGCGTTCAGTTTCACCCACCCATCCATTGTTTTGGTTCTGTTACTTCCTGGTCCGTGACGTCATCACACCTCACCACTGCGAGCCAGCCTGCCACAATCGCATATGATGCATCTCAAGTCAACTGCCACAGTTCTGTTATCAAGTCAGGCCATGTTGCAGCAGGTGTTTTAACTCCTTGATTGTATCATTTAAAAATCCAAATCCTTAGGCTTGGTGTCTCCATAAGTGAATGCCACAGGAAGACTGGCTCCATATTAACTATTGCACATAATATGGGCCAGACACATTTTGAGAACTTTTTATAGTGGCAAGCCATCTATATTTAATGAGATTTCTACTCTGTGAACATTCTGTTGTTTCTCAGCAGGATATTTATTGAAATTCCTCTTCAACCCATCACTTAGACCCATATATATATATATATATATATATATATATATATATATATATATATATATATATATATCCATTCCTGATTTTGTAACCGTTTGCACTTCTCTGGTTGTTTTTAACAATGTGTGTGTAGTACTCGGCAGATCAGTGTGTCCAGACTTTTTAAGAATGCCAAGGAGATTATCAACAGCATTATGCTTTATTTGCAAGGTGGTCACCCATCTTGTCAAGTCATCAGCTAGGGAATCTTCCTCGGGTTCAGAATCAGATGACAATGTGAAATGTTGGTCAATTATGTTCCAACATTCATCACTGTCTAGGTCTTGTTGATTAAGGGATTAGCAGCTGCGACTTCAATAGTGCTGATTTGTCCCTCTAACTCAGAAGTGGATGGACATGCAGGTGTGAAGATTGAGGTTGAAGCAATATTGTTGTCATCAATATAATCGTCAAGGTCCACTCTGTCTTTATGATCAGCAGTATGGCGCTTGCTACGACAAGTCATAGATTGTTATAATGCTTATGAGTTCTCTTCATTTTCCATCTTGCTGGCGATCAATAACCTACAAACATGACATTTCAGTATATGTAAAAGTGGTAAAGTTGATATATAAAAATGGAATGTATAATGGAATCCTATGCAGATCACTCAGTGTGTAATAATGTTATCCTATGCGGACCACTTACGGTGTAAAACATAATCCTAAACAGACCACTCACGATTTATATTAGAATCAAATGCAAATAAAAATAATGAATAGAGACATTATGTTGTGCACATTTAGGTTGTGTATCTAGGATTTATGTCACAACTGTGTCCTTGTCAATTATCATTAAATAAAATACCTATTATAGGCGTTCCCTTGTACTGTAAACAAGTCCTTGTCGATCCTTCCATTGGCTTACAGTATTTGATAGACAGACGCGTTCACACAAAGGGCGTGTTTAGGAAAGGAACGAACACCTATCTCGTTATCAAACGATTTACATTTTCACTATTAAAACGTCCTATTCAATATAAATTTAGTTACATTCATTAGAGAAGCATATGAATTTCAGTTTCATTTTCTATACAAAATTACGGTTACAAGCATATAAAACACATGATAACACAATCAAAGGAAAATATTAAAAATAGTTATTGGTTTATAGGCTCTGCTCGACCCTCTCCAATCTGGCTTCCGCTCTGCTCACTCCACTGAAACCGCCCTCCTGTCTGTCACCAACTCACTAAAGTCTGCCCGAGCTGCCTCTCTCTCCTCTGTCCTAATTCTCCTCGACCTCTCTCGCTGCATTTGACACTGTTGATCACTCTATTCTACTATCCTCTCTCGCTGACCTGGGAATCTCTGGCACTGCTCTGGCCTGGTTCTCCTCCTACCTCTCCAACCGCACTTACCAGGTAACATCAGCGTGGAGCAACCTCCACACATCGCCCTCTCTCAACAGGAGTCCCCAAGGGTCAGTCTTGGGTCCTCTCCTGTTCTCTCTCTACACCCGCTCCATGGGCCCCCTCATCGCATCCTATGGTTTCTCATACCATTTCTATCCCTTCGACTCCTGCTGTCACAAGGAGGCCGAGACTCCCGCCAGCAGCAGTTTTGCCCGCCCTCGACCGGAGACCGCAGCCACACCGAACCCACTGGATCAGCCTTTTCAGCCGACAACAGACTACAATTTTCCTGGACGGCGCTTTGGGACCGAAAAATTCGCCCGGTCATGTAAGGCAAGTTGGTTTGGAAAATGGCCGTGGCTACATTATGCAAAGGCGCGTGATCGTGTTCTTTGTTTTAACTGTTTGAAAGCGACTGAGAAGACTTATTAGTGACAGTGTAAGGCATGAGTTTACTTTTGTCAAGGATGGGTTTTCCAACTGGCGGAAAGCATTCGAAAAGTTTAGAGAACATGAAAGATCACACTTTCACACCGAAATATTGTTGGGCTGGGTTGTATACCCATTAATGCTCTTCTGTCACAGATCTTGTTGCCAAAGAACAAAACCCTGCAAGTTCCTTGGTCGTCAGGGATTGCCTTTTAGAAGCCACAATAATCGTTATGGAGTACTCTGGCAGCTAATACTGGAAAGAACCAGTGTCAGTTGTGGGATCAGAGCGGTCTTTTTCTGCCCTTCGTCGACTTCAAACTTGGATGCGCAGCACAATAACACAGAAGAGACTTCCTCATCTTGCCCTAATGCATGTACACAGTGACATTCTCGATGCACTAATATAAATTATTTGATGAAAAAAATCGTCACCATGACACCGGCGCAAGTCCACCTTTGGAGCGCCGACTACAGTAAGTAAATACAGTACTACTATCTTTTTGTGTTAAGTAAACAAGACATTTTTATGTTCAATGTATTTAACTGGATGATAATGTGCTGCGTTTCTTAACAGTTATGGTAACTGTAACCCTAACCCTAAAAACAGCTTCGTTTCGCACTTTAATAACCGATAGGACCCATCCCTCAGTGCACATGGCTATCGGATGACTTTCAGCACCCCACTACAAAAATAGTTCCAGCGCCACTGATTATTTTCACTTAACACACATACTACTAGGCCTAAACGAAGTGCAACGATCGATGTATCAGCAGGACTAGCAGTTAAATACGTGACCACAAACTCATTTAGAAATATGTAACACAACAGGTCCGAGCAGTGTATGTGCTCAATCTCATTATGATTTATGACGTGGGCATTTTGTTTTACTAGAACGAAAATGTGTCCAATTCTTTTAGGCAGTTAGAGACTTCTAGTACTGTCTGTTCCTGTGTTACAGTGGGAAACAAACAACACATTTTGATTTACCAGGAAACACAGTTGTGAAGTACAAAATGATAAATAAAAAAAAAACTTGGATCGGGGACATGTTTTTGTTTGTTGCATTTTGTCGATGGGGCGCCATCCGAAAGAAATTCGCACCTGCAGTACTACTACTAATTTATTGTCTACCTTCACAAGACATTTTATTTAGCTTCAACATCCTATTTTAACGTATCGAGATGACGTACAACCCTGTCTTCTGTTCTGTCTCAAATTCAAACAATAAGACTAGAAGAGAAAGTCGACGCAGTGTCAAGAAGCCTTCTCGGCAGTCATTCCGGTTTGTTTGTCAGGCGCACACAGCTGCTTAAACACCCCAGTGCTCCTCCTCTATTGGTGGAACACGGAACGTCACACACTCTCAATCTCTTGCAAGCTGGAGAAGGCTGATCGGGAGAGAGGGAAGCTGACAGGATCGCGGGCTAATCAAGAAGGCACACCGAGAAAAAGCCGGCACGATTGAAGCGGACACGAGCGGCTGTTCTTGCTTTACTCAGAGATGACAGTTTGAGAGACGTCTGTGGCTCGTGAGTGAGTATATATTACTGTAGTTATAAAGTTATATATTTTAGATATAAAGATATATATATTTTTATTTTTCCTCACAGTATTAACATACATTTTTTTTTTATCATGCAGCTTTTTGAACATACTATTTTTTTCAAAGACATTAAAAACACCTTTTAAAATACCGTGTTTTGCCAATTTGGTCTGATTTTTAAGTGTTGTGATTCTCTTCCGCTATATAAATACAAAATATACTTAGTAATAACAACAATATGCCATACTGACAGAAAATACAGAAAGTTCACGATGAATAAAAACAAAATCGCCGAACTGGCAATAAAGTGTTTTAGAATATTTTTAAATATAGTAATGCTAATCACAACAGTACTAAACATTTCATAAATGATTTACTGAATATTATATGTAGCCTAATAAAACTTCCCTTAATCTCGATTAATTCTGTCTTCTGTCTGTCTTTCCATCTCTCTCTTTTAAATGTATATCTAATTCTAATACCTATCTAACTAATTTAATTGTTTACAATAATGTAACTAATTTATAATTATCTGTCCCAATTTATGTTTCTCTTGCCGCTGCTCTCACCAACTCGCCATCTTCTGAAAACTGCTCTGAGCGTCTCTTCGGTTGTCGAGTATCTGACAGCTGTCAGGTGCGCACTCTCTCGCGGCATACATTCATACATTGCTTGATGCATACTGTATATATTACATATTCATCCATTATCATAACCGCTTATTGCTTTAGAGGGTCGCTCCTCTATTGGTTGGAGCGTGGAACGTCACACTCACTTCTCAGAGCAGGGAGGGAGGAATGTGCGAGGAAGATCATTTACAACCAGTACACATTTCATAAATGAGTTCTAAAATTATATATGTATGTATATGTAAGAATATTATATGTAGCCTAATAAAACTTCAAATTCATCTTCAATTAATTCTGTCAGTCCACATCTCTAACGTTTTCACAACGTTGCCACAATGTTGCGTTTTTCACAACCAAACCACAACGTGGAGTATTAGTTAACGCATAACGTTTTACAACATTATCAAGTTGTGGTTGCCACAACAGTCAACGGGATGTTAAAGAATTGTGGGAGCGAGTCATAGAAGCAAAGGTATATTTCAAGGCTTTAAAACGACATGTCCCACAATTCTCTTCAACGTCCCGTCCCTGCCTATTGGCTAAGCGTCGCAGGGCAAACTGGGGCGGCACATTCAAAATTCAAACTACACAGATACACACGGAACATTTAACTTAGGCCTATTTGTTTTAAACTACTGACTGTCTCTGTTGAACCAAATACTGTTTTGTTTTTAGCCGTATTTTTATTTTCATCAGCAGACGCGCTCTGGATGCAAGTACAGTGCTGACATGTCATTTCCTAAAATTATATTAAGCGAGGATTCCCTTAAATATATAAAGAAAAAAGGCAGTGTATTTTAGCACTACTACAAGACCATATACGGAATTAAAATGAATGGACCAAATAATAGTAATTGTTTTGTAACAATTTAATTGGTTTAAAAGCAAACACGTTTATCCATAAACTAATGTTCACAGAAAATACATATAAAAAAGAATTTTGACAAAAGCTGCCGCGAAGCCCTGTGATTGAAAGTGAAAACGTTACCCACGTAACGTTTTTTTCCACCAGAAAGGAGAAATGCAGAAACGACAATCTGTTAACGTTTCTCTCGTGAGACTGGTCAACCCTATCATCACCTTTCAATGCGCTGGTGATCACCTAACGGACCCCATGTGTTACTCATGGGGCACCACACAGACCATTCCAATGGGTCTGATGTGTCTTGATAACGCCGATTCAATGCACTGATTACAGTCCGATCGGGTGGCATTGAAGTGAGAACAAAATACTGCATTTCCCAGCGTCGCTCTCTCTATTTAAAAGCTGCGCTTGCACATTGAAGTGAATCAAGAAAGACTCATGGTGCGTTCACGGAGATCATTCTGCGCAGAATCTGACCAATTTGCCAATGATCTTCTATGAGCTGGACAGATTCTGCGGATAATGATCTCTGTGAATGCACCACTAATGTCCCCTTTCACAGCTGCCCGGTTCAGCTCAGCTAATTCGGAAGCTGTTCTTTTTGTAATTGCAGATATTATGGCAGTGCTCACCCTTTAGAACGCTTTAGTGGGGAGCCATAGTTACAAAACCGTGCTATTTGTGTTCCGCCGTATAACGAGTATTAAAGGACTGCTGTAATGGCATTATGGAACAAATGGGAGCCACGACCCTACTGTTTTATAACCGATTCCGCACTATAACAAGGCATGTTATAACGGCTGAGCACTGTGTGTGTGTGTGTGTGTGTATATAATTAGGGCTGTCAATTAATCGCTATTAACTTCTGCGATTAAAGCGTAAATGTTTTAGAGATTAATTATTTTAACGCGTGTTAATTGCATTGCTGTGTCTTGAGCCTTTCGGCACACCGTACTTTAATCCCAGCCGCGGCAGCATGGTATTGAGTGTCTGAGTGTAGTTATTGTTTAAATAGAAAGTTAGACACTGAACCGCTTAATGGAGCACTAAAATGAATGGGATTTTTTTGTTTGTTTTTTGACGGCTCACTGGACAGAAAGACGTTTACTTCGATACTGTCAAAGTGAGTTCCAGTATCACACACGAGTCTGCTGCATGCTGAACAGGCAGGTGTGAAAAAATGCTGTAAAGTAAGAATGCTTTCAAAATAGACATGTTAATAGATTATATTTATCAATTAACTAAATGCAAAGTGAGTGAACAGAAGAAAAATCTAAATCAAATCCATATTTGGTGTGACCACCCTTTGCCTTCAAAACAGCATCAATTCTTCTAGGTACACTTGCACAAAGTCAGGGATTTTGTAGGCATATAGTCAGGTGTATGATTAAACAATTATACCAAACAGGTGCTAATGATCATCAATTCAATATGTAGGTTGAAACACAATCATTAACTGAAACAGAAACAGCTGTGTAGGAGGAATAAAACTGGGTGAGGAACAGCCAAACTCAGCTAACAAGGTGAGGTTGCTGAAGACAGTTTACTGTCAAAAGTCATACACCATGGCAAGACTGAGCACAGCAACAAGACACAAGCTGGTTATGCTGCATCAGCAAGGTCTCTCCCAGGCAGAAATTTCAAGGCAGACAGGGGTTTCCAGATGTGTTGTCCAAGCTCTTTTGAAAAAGCACAAAGAAACGGGCAACGTTGAGGACCGTAGACGCAGTGGTCGGCCAAGGAAACTTACTGCAGCAGATGAAAGACACATCATGCTTACTTCCCTTCGCAATCGGAAGATGTCCAGCAGTGCCATCAGCTCAGAAATGGCAGAAAACAGTGGGACCCTGGTACACCCATCTACTGTCCGGAGAAGTCTGGTCAGAAGTGGCCTTCATGGAAGACTTGCGGCCAAAAAGCCATACCTCCGGCGTGGAAACAAGGCCAAGCGACTCAACTATGCACGAAAACACAGGAACTGGGGTGCAGAAAAATGGCAGCAGGTGCTCTGGACTGATGAGTCAAAATTTGAAATATTTGGCTGTAGCAGAAGACAGTTTGTTCGCCGAAGGGCTGGAGAGCGGTACACGAATGAGTGTCTGCAGGCAACAGTGAAGCATGGTGGAGGTTCCTTGCAAGTTTGGGGCTGCATTTCTGCAAATGGAGTTGGGGATTTGGTCAGAATTAATGGTCTCCTCAATGCTGAGAAGTACAGGCAGATACTTATCCATCATGCAATACCATCAGGGAGGCATCGGATTGGCCCCAAATTTATTCTGCAGCATGACAATGACCCCAAACAATCAGAGAAAGTCATTAAGAACTATCTTCAGCGTAAAGAAGAACAAGGTGTCCTGGAAGTGATGGTATGGCCCCCACAGAGCCCTGATCTCAACATCATCGAGTCTGTCTGGGATTCCATGAAGAGAGAGAAGCAACTGAGGCTGCCTAAATCCACAGAAGAACTATGGTTAGTTCTCCAAGATGTTTGGGCCAACCTACCTGCCGAGTTCCTTCAAAAACTGTGTGCAAGTGTACCTAGAAGAATTGATGCTTGATGCTGTTTTGAAGGCAAAGGGTGGTCACACCAAATATGGATTTGATTTAGATTTTTCTTCTGTTCACTCACTTTGCATTTAGTTAATTGATAAATATAATCTATTAACATGTCTATTTTTGAAAGCATTCTTACTTTACAGCATTTTTTCACACCTGCCTAAAACTTTTGCACAGTACTATATATATATATATATATATATATATATATATATATATATATATATATATATATATATATATATATACATACTGTATATATAATTAGTGCCTTGAAAAGTCTTAACACCCTTGAAAATTTTTCAGCAGTTTCCTTAAGCCACGGCTACTGACTTTGGAGGGACGGCTTGATTGAGGCAGTGTCTTGGTGGTGCCAACCTGTTTCCACTTTACAATGATGGACCTGACAGTGCCCCAAGGGAGGTATTCAAAGACATTGAATGTTTCTTAAAGCCTTCCCCAATCTGTACCTTTCAATAACTTTATCCCAGATTTCTTTTGGCAGCTCCTTGTTCGGCATGTTTTGTCATTTGCTTCAAATTTACTTCATACAACAGAAACAGCTCGATTCTTTATTAAGGAGTATTCAAATCAGTTGAACTACTGTGATTGGACACAGGTTTGCCCTATTTAACTTATGTGCCTTGTTAAGGCAATTTGTTGTACCTGAGCTAATGTGGGTTTGCTATGACAAAGGGTGTGAAGACTTATGCAATCAAGACTTTTTGTTTTTTTATTTTTAATTACTTTTTGAATATTTCTATAATTGTTCTTTCACATTGAAAGTGTAGATGATGTTGTGTAGATCAGTGAAACAAACTCCTACTTTAATGCATTTTGAATTGTATTTTTAGGCAGTAGAATGTGAAAAATGTTCAAGGGTGTGAAGTCTTTTTCAAGGCATTGTATATCCTTGTACAGTAAACCCCACTCGAGTGCAGACCTACCACACGCCTGTCCCCTGCTGAGGCCTTTCATCGATCGACAGCTCTAATGAAGATCAAATAAAAACTACAAGAAGCATTAATAATAATAATGTGAAGGCATACATTTCCTGTATCCAGCCTCAGTTTCTGCCTCAGAATTAATGCTGGTTATTATTTATGTGTACTGGGTGAGGAGTTACAAAAAGCAGTTGTCTGAGAGGTGAAAACTGTGTCAGTTTGACAGAAAGGTCTTTGTGTTTTTTTTTTCAAAGCAACTACAAATACAAAACAAGGAACATTTTTTTGCAAACTCATGATCATTAATGCAAAATAACGTTCAGCACACAATGTGTTCTCAATTTGATAAACATCGTGGTGAGTGAGTGGCCAGGCTGAAGCTCTGTCTGCACTGAACTCAGACCTCAACACACATACCCTGCCTCCGCAGCCCTCCACAACTCATTGCGTCTGCCCCAGTCACACACACCCCTTCCACAGGGATAATAACCAGCACTTCTGCAACACATGCAGAGGAAAAATATATACAATAAATGCAGTATCCACCTTTGTTTCATGGTGACATGGACAACATTTTACACTTGCTTTGCAAATAAACTCAGAGCTGTGTGCTTATACTTTGGTATGGGGGTTTATTCTGCATGAACTCAGAACTGTGTGCTTATACTTTGTTATGGGGGTTTATTCTGCATGAACTCTGAACTGTGTGCTTATACTTTGTTATGGGGATTTATTCTGCATGAACTCTGAACTGTGTGCTTATACTTTGTTATGGGGGTTTATTCTGCATGAACTCAGAACTGTGTGCTTATACTTTGTTATGGGGGTTTATTCTGCATGAACTCAGAACTGTGTGTTTATACTTTGTTATGGGGGTTTATTCTGCATGAACTCAGAACTGTGTGCTTATACTTTGTTATGGGGGTTTATTCTGCATGAACTTTGTCAATTTTACAAAGCTTTGTAAATGTTGTCCACAATACTATGTCCATTATGCAAATTTATATATATATATATATATATATATATATATATATATATATATATATATATATATATATATATATATATATATATTAGGGCTGTCAAACAATTAAAAAAAATAATCTCAATTAATCATGCGATTAAAAAATTAATCTAGATTAATCACACTTTTAATCGCATTTTCAAACAGTAATAGAATACAACTTTAATTAAAGCTATCTTTAGGAAAACAACAACCCCCTTTAAATAAATGATTTGTTTAGAAAGAGTTCTTCATGAAGTAAAACCTCCCTGGAAAGCTGCAGCCTGGCTCTATGTTACATCAGGATGGATAGGAAGATCGTCTCCAGGATGCTCTGTGTTACATTAGGATGGATAGGAAGATTGTCTCCAGGATGCTCTGTGTTACATTAGGATGGATAGGAAGATCGTCTCCAGGATGCTCTGTGTTACATTAGGATGGATAGGAAGATCCTCTCCAGGATGCTCTGTGTTACATTAGGATGGATAGGAAGATCGTCTCCAGGATGCTCTGTGTTACATTAGGATGGATAGGAAGATTGTCTCCAGAATGCTCTGTGTTACATCAGGATGGATAGGAAGATCGTCTCCAGGATGCTCTATGTTACATTAGGATGGATAGGAAGATCCTCTCCAGGATGCTCTGTGTTACATTAGGATGGATAGGAAGATCGTCTCCAGGATGCTCTGTGTTACATTAGGATGGATAGGAAGATCGTCTCCAGGATGCTCTGTGTTACATTAGGATGGATAGGAAGATCGTCTCCAGGATGCTCTGTGTTACATTAGGATGGATAGGAAGATCCTCTCCAGGATGCTCTGTGTTACATTAGTATGGATAGGAAGATTGTCTCCAGGATGCTCTGTGTTACATTAGGATGGATAGGAAGATCCTCTCCAGGATGTTCTGTGTTACATTAGGATGGATAGGAAGATCGTCTCCAGGATGCTCTGTGTTACATTAGGATGGATAGGAAGATCGTCTCCAGGATACTCTGTGTTACATTAGGATGGATAGGAAGATCCTCTCCAGGATGCTCTGTGTTACATTAGGATGGATAGGAAGATTTTCTCCAGGATGCTCTGTGTTACATTAGGATGGATAGGAAGATCGTCTCCAGGATGCTCTGTGTTACATTAGGATGGATAGGAAGATCGTCTCCAGGATGCTCTGTGTTACATTAGGATGGATAGGAAGATCGTCTCCAGGATGCTCTGTGTTACATTAGGATGGATAGGAAGATCGTCTCCAGGATGCTCTGTGTTATATTAAGATGGAGAGGAAGATTTCTGCTAAGCGTGGATGACTTCTTTTTGCCACTTTAAATATATTGGTTTCAGTAGCGATAGAGAATACAAGGTATACAAGCTCAATTTATTTTTGAACACAAATGTTTGTATTGTCAACCCCCATTCACTTTATACATGCCAACTGGATTTTGCTTATATCTCATGTAAACACAGCAGACATCCGTTCATTCGTGCAGATAGGGAGTGAAGTGTGCCAGAATAAGTGGAAAACACACATTAATATGCATAACAATATATCCCTGTGCCGACAGCCAAAAAGTTACATTACATACCTACCGGTATATGATATCCTTTGTTCAGAGGTGGAGGGAGCTGGTTTAAATAAGTCACTGGTCTTGCTTTGAGTTTTAATTTGTAACCGCTTTCTCACTCAGACTGCCACGCTAGGGTTAAGTCTGCTTTCTGGTCGCTTGTCTCTGGTTTCCAAAGCAGTGACAGTCATGGGGTTTCCATGAGGGTCAAATTAAAAGTGAAATGGCGATGCACGTGCACGTGTGGGAGAATTACTCGGGTAAATCAGGTTTGTGGCCGGAAAAACGGCCAAAGAGAGGGATAGGGTAAGTAATGAAACACACGGGAGAACCACACCCAGTTTTGCATGGAAATCCTCATTTCACGTGTAAATGTTAATGAGCGTGTTTATCCTTAACTATGAATATTTCAAGGGAGCAGTGGTGCAGTTCACCTTAATGATAATGCGGGCGGCTTTTTATTATTGTTTTTGCTGTGTCTGGTCTGTCATGTTGTATCTCTTGTGGGTTTACAGTTCTGTATAAAACCAATTACCATGAACTGCGTTATGCCCTTGTTATAGTATTAAAGCAGCTGCTTGAGAATACCCTTGCTGCTTAAATGTCTAACTGGATGAATTCCCATCCTTTTTGATCCAAAGACAACGCATGTCTGCCCTCCACGTTAGTAAATATAGTTTGTGAACTGGATGTCATGAGCCAGCTCGATCGCCCAAAACA
>JAGXEW010000813.1:0-48136 GCA_030684275.1 Acipenser oxyrinchus oxyrinchus
TAAAGTTTTAGAGTCAGGATAAAATCACTGATAAAAATGTCTTGGGAATAGCAAATGTTCCACTGCACAAGATGATTGTGGAGTTTGCAGTTGTAAGTATGATGGGATACAGTTATCTGAAAGTTTCAATGGGTCTGTGCCTTCTGATAGTACTGTATCATACATAACTGAACAGACAGTTAATCGTGCAACACATATTTTATTTAATATTGCTCATTATGGTTACCAGAAGTGAACGTATCTATAAGCTGCTCTGACAAGTAAAAAAGTTATTTGTTCAATAACATTTTTTTTTTCTCTAATTATGTCCTTTAGAAAAGTAGCAAAGCAATGTAAAGAACAGTGAGGTATGGTAAAACGTATTCATTAACATGGTAAACCAGGGTAAACTATGGTTAATGCACGGTATTACCATGGGAAAAGCATGGGAAAAGTGTAAAAATACCGTGCAACAATACCATGGTAAACTTGCATAAGGGGTATGTGATCCTTTATATAAAAAGTTTGGACTATTGTTCTAAAGCGCTTCTCAGCGAAAGGGTACCCGACAAGTTCAAGGTAAATGTAAGATTTAAAGTGTTGTTTTTTTTTTAAATAGAGAAAAATCATTTTCTAATAGCAATAGGGTCCCTTTGACCCGGGAGGCATAACTCCAGTCACGGTCAGCAACCACAGGGTAGAGCTGCATTTACTTAAGCGGTAACGTTGAATGTTACTTTATTTCTTTTTTCACCTATCCCAGATACGTTTTTAAGAAGTCTAGATTGATTCTGAGAGTTCTGTTGCTCCAGTATTAGATTTTCAGAATGTTTCTCTGCATCAGAAGCCACATATCTGTGCCTATACAATCCCAATGCAGCAATGGTCGTCGTCGGCTCCCTTTCAGTACACCCTGACGAAATCACTGGGGGCCTTTTTTAACTCCATTCGCCACAAGTTCTTCACGCTATTATTATGTGTCCAGTAGAGTTTAAAGGTCAATGCATTTTATCATGTGACGTTGATGATTTTGCTTGTACCAACCTCGAGAGCAATGACACTAGGGTGGACAATTGTCATGTCTGCCCCCTCTTACAGTATACCACAGAAAATGAATCAAAGAAATCTATTTCCAGATCTGTCCAGATTCTTAAAAGATTTCATGCACAGACCTGCTATCCAATCATACTGCAAGCCAACTGGAGATCTTGCCATTTAAACTTGCCTCGTCCTCAAATATCGTGCAAAGCAAACAGTGGGTGTCAATTGCTGCAGGGCTCTTCTCCTGCAGTCAATACTCACATTGCACCAACCACATAATATAAATCACTCTTTGAAAATATATATCATTTTATTCAGCCTTGCGTGCAAATCAAAATACAACTGAACTGCTTAAATGAAATGCTGTATTACAAGTTGACTAAAGTCAGAGTATACCTTTGTCTGGTCAGCATTTTTGTTTCTTTCAGCAATTTATTTGCAAAACTCAAAAAATGCTAATTCTGAAGTATTCATACCCTTTGATGCTATGATAGTATTGTCTACAAGGTGCTAGAAATTTCAATATGATAATGCAGAACCTAATTCTAGAAAATGCTGGATTGTAGATGAACATTCTTAGAGTGTATAAAAGGGTTAGGTATAGGATGATTGCTGACCGAGATTGACTGCCAAAGATGTTCAAAGTGAATTGCCTGCAAGTGAGACTGGGGTTTCCATTTCAACCATAGGTCGAGTATTGCATGGTGAAGGTCTCAAAAAAAAAAAGTCACAAGAACAATTGCTTTCAGTTTGCAAAGCGGTATTTCAATGATGGATATGAGTTCTGGTCAAAGGTTTTGTGGAGTAATGAAACAAAAATTGAGCTATTTGGTTACGCTGATAGTCGTTATGTTTGGAGTAAGTCTGGTAAGGCGTACAAAGAACACCATACTACTGTCAAGCATGGAGGTGGTAATATCCTTCTATGGGGCTATTTTTCCTCTAATGGCACAAGAAATTTAGTTCCAATACATGGTAAAATGGATTCCATAGCATACCAAAAGATATTGGCCAATCATCTGAAACCCTCCACTACAAAACTTTGTTTAAAGAACAACTGGACATTCTAACACGATAATGATCCAAAGCACACATCAAAATCTACTTCAGAATGGTTAAAGAAGAATAAAATCAAGGTTCTGGAATGGCCTAGTCAAAGTCTCAATCTAAATCCGATTGAGAATCTTTGGTATAAGTTGAAGAAGGCTGTGCACAAGAGAAGTCTTTGGAATTTGAATGAACTGGAACAATTTTGTGTTGAAGATTGGTCAAAAAGAATCATGCCAAAAGCTAATTGACAAATATTGTTTGTTTAAAAGAGGTTATTATTGCTAAAGGTGCCTCAACTAGCTAAAGCTGCCCCAACTAGCTATTAATTTCATTTTCCTTGTCAGGGTATGAATACTTTTGAATAAGCATTTTTGGAGTTTTGCAAAAAAAAAATTGCTGAAATAAATAATTGTAGGCTATCTATTTCTTGTAACTTTTTTTTCCTCATCCACAAAAACAAAACTTTTGCTACAAAAGATTTTTCCTATAATTATCTATTTTTGAGAAATTTCTAGAAATTATACATTTTATTCTGAAATAGATTTTGATGTGTGCTTTGGATCATTGTTGTGTTGGAACATCCACTTGCTCTTTAAACCACGTTTTGTAGCGGAGGGTTTCAGATGACTGGCCAATAGCTTTTTGTATGCTATGGAATCCATTTTACCAGATGTGCCATTACAGGAAAAACAATCCCATAGAAGGATATTACTACTGCCATGCTTGACAGTAGGTATGGTGTTCTTTTCTTTCTACGCCTCACCAGACTTTCTCCTAATGTAACACCTATCACCATGACCAAATAGCTCGATTTTTGTTTCATCACTCCACAAAACCTTTGACCAGAACTCATATCCATCATTCAAATGCCGTTTTGCAAACTTTAAGCGATTGTCCTTGTGATGTTTTACTAAAAGTGGCTTTTTCCTTGGCCTGCGACCATTAAGACCTTCACCATACAATACTTGACCTATGGTTGAAATGGAAACCCCAATCCCACTTGCAGCCAATTCACTTTGAATATCTTTGGCAGTCAGTCTCAGATTGTTATTAACCTTCCTCACAATTCTTCTACTTGCTCTTGGTGAAAGAACCTTCTTTCTTCCAGGCCGAAGGAGCATTGTGACAGTACCAGGAGTCATGTACTTTTTGATAATAGAAACAATAGTTGAAATTGGAATACTCAAATATTTGTAAATCTTCTTGTATTCTTCTCCAGCTTGATGACAATAAATCATTTTCTGCCTAAGGTCTTCAGATAGCTATTTACTTTTCCCCATACTGACTTATTGGTAATGACAGCAATCATCCTATGCCTAACCCTTTTATACTCTCTAAGAATGTTCACCTACAATCCAGACTTTTCTAGAATTAGGTTCTGAATTATCAGATTGAAATTTCTAGCACCTTGTAACACAATAGTTTGAGATATCTCGAATTTCATTTGAGATATCTAGAATTATTATTATTATTATTATTATTATTTATTTCTTAGCAGACGCCCTTATCCAGGGCGACTTACAATTGTTACAAGACATCACATTATACAGCTATCACATTCTTTTTTTTTTTTTTACATACAATTACCCATTTATACAGTTGGTTTTTTTTTTTACTGGAGCAATCTAGGTAAAGTACCTTGCTCAAGGGTACAACAGCAGTGTACCCCATCGGGGATTGAACCCACAACCCTCCGGTCAAGAGTCCAGAGCCCTAACCACTACTCCACACTGCTGCCCCTAGTTTGATATATCTTGTGTTTTCTTGCTCTTATTGTATTACCTGTACTGTAACACTTGAAATGTATTTGCTTGCAATTGTAAGTCGCCCTGGATAAGGGCGTCTGCTAAGAAATAAATAATAATAATAATAATAATCTTGAAATGGGCCGGAAGTCCATTCAAAACATAGAGCATTTTCACAGGAAGTCAATTTGAGATATCTCAAATTCAATTCGAGATATCTCAAACAGGACAGGAAGTCAATTTGAAGTCAATTTGAGATATCTCTAAATGAGTTTGAGATATCTTGAAATTGAGTTAGTTTGAGATATCTGCAATTCAATTTAAGATATCTTGAAATGCATTTCGAGATATCTCTAAATGATCATTTGGCTTGCCATAGCACTATAAACCACTTTGCCACAGATGCTGACAAGTCAGAAGAAAAGAATGTGTATGTGTGTCAGTTTAAATGGTAACAACCTTCTTAACTATACAAAACCAAATTTTAAAACAGTGTGGGCCACTCCACCTTTAACCAAGACACCCAACAGGAACTACACTTACATATACCACAAAACAAATACTGATATTACATTGCAAAGCAAACAAGTGAACACCTAGTTAATAAACATATACTGCCATGTTTATAATTAAACAAGTGGCAATTCTGCGTAAGGTCTTATTTTATTAAATGAACTAGAACAGTATTTATTCAGCCTAGTGTGTTTTATAATAACATATAGTTAAGAAAATGTAGAAAAGCTGTGTGGAAGCTCAGGGTATTTTGTTTCTAGTAATCTATCAGCACACATGGTAGAAACAGAACTCCATTATAAAACACACAATTTACTACAAAATATACCTACTTTCTGGTGGTGGGTTTTTCAACTCCATAATTCCCTGCATAGTGGTATCAAAAATACTTAGTAATTATAAGTACTTGTTTTTCTTTCTTAAGAAATAACCATTGTTTTGCTATTTGAAATTACATAATGGGCTAATGAAACCTTTAATTATGTGCAGTTGGATATTTAGAAGTCGTGTTTACATTAAGTATTTTTACATCTGAATTACAATGATATGTGATATGTCATGAAAGGTGTGCAGATCAAAGAAGAATAAAGTGTATTAAAAAGATTTTGAAATTATTCTTGTCCAAAAATAACATAGGGCAGCTCTCTGTGATTGATTTATTCATTAAGTTGTTTGTATATTTCCAGGTTTACTTTGGCATTCTATGGCAGGAATGGGGCTCAAACACTATAATATATTATTTTCTTTACTTTTCTACATTCAGTCAATATTTATGGATTGTCATGGTTAATTTGTTTCCCTTTACTATGGGCATGTAGTCAAAAGTCTACATTCATCTACATACTGAAAAACCGACAATTTAAAAATGTGACATTTCGAAATCCAACATGAAATACAGTACTGTACTACTATTTTGGCTTCCAGTAGACTTTTAGCGATATCGTTCTGTAATTTATTTGATTACATGATGTTAAATAAAACATCTAAATTATGTTAATCTAATTTTTATAATGACTCAATCCAAAAGAAAATATGTAGGTGATGCAAAACTTTTGTCCATAGCTGTACCTGTGGGGCTCTGCCATGTTTCACCTTGTGGAACTGCTCCTGTGTTTTCATTGACAGTCCGCCAATAGTACCTTGCTACGGTTGCTTTTTCCAATTCCAGTAGACTAGACGGCGCTGGTCCTGGTTGAGACTTTATTGGCACATTAACCATTCATTAGAATGTTCTCATCAAATGAGGCATCTTCATGTGTGATATACTATACTGTATATTTTAAAATTAACCTGCCACTGAAATAAAAGGTTGGACATCTTAGAATATATTTTGCTGTATCTCTAACATGCACCAATGAAACGTGATCAAACTAACATCAGACCCAAAGGTCCCCTGTTAGTTTTTTGTTTAAATAAACTGTATCTTCTTGACCTTTGATGGGTGAGTTAACAGATATGTGTCACTAAATTAACATTTCTACATTTACTTTTTGGTGGCAGGATATCCTTTTAAATGGATAAGCTGGCCTTACTTCAGTATTTCCAACGATTAATACAAAGAAACCACACCAGAATGTATTCAAAACAGTTCAACACAACATTACATCTGAAACATAACCATATAACACAGGGCGTCCAGAGTTTAACAATTCCTTTCATATTTAAACCAAAAATTCTCTCTTTTTCAAATAATGTACAACAGAATATCAAAGCTGTTTTCAAACACTGTACAAGAGGATCCCACTGCTATTTTCTTTGGTTTTAAATTGTAAATCAGAATTGGCAACCAATAAAGTGGCATCCCCTCAAGTGCACCCCTGGTTGAGTGGAATGCAGACTGATTTATATGAGTTACATCCATCCATCTATCAGTATGTAGATTCAGTTCACAGGAAGTTAAATCACAGATCTATTGAACTTTGGTCAAATCCACATTACCACCTCCTACTTGTGAAATGCTTTGTAACAATTTCTGTCTGCATTATATGTAGTGCAACTGACCTTTGTTTTTTTCCTGCAACCAAAATTTTGACAACATGTAGAGTTCTTTATTTCTACCATTTCAGGCAGGTGGCTGGCGTCCTGCAGACGAAACCCCTTTGCAGGGAATGGTGTGATCTTCCTCCGGTGTGCTAGCTGGTCCTCATTGGAATCATCACTGGACTGGCTTGCAGTCTGACTTTCAATCTTTCTGCAAGCAATCAGAGCATGGGCCAGCTCCACCTTAAAGTATAGATACTCCAGAACCTCTCTCTTTCTATCCCCAAGCTACAGCGATCCTGTCGGTATTGTAACCCAAAGGCGGAATCTTTGTAGAAGTGGGGGCCAAGACCAAAATGTGTGTGTGTGGTGGGGAGTAGCGTCCGTTCAAGGTCGGAGAGTTCTCAGAAATATATTAACATGCTACTTAAATATCCTGCAGATATTTAGCGATAATTATAGTACGAACAACGAAAACGACAAAAAAAACACTTTAGTTCTAAACATTGGACTGCATTTTATTTCTGCACTTCATGTACTGTACTTCACTTGCATTGTATCATTTTACTATATTATTACTGAACTGTAACATACAGTGCACAAACATTATAATTGTCTTTGTTTATATATAACGTATCGTATTTTAATAATTGTAACCATAAATTGTAAAACTTTTTGGAAAAAAGCGTAGGGAAAATATAATAATAATAATAATAATAATAATAATAATAATAATAATAATAATAATAATAACAAACAACTTTGAGGGGAGGTAAACGTGTTTGTGGTATAATCGGAAAACAAAGGCTGGTGAAGTAAAATAGAGAAGACACGATGCTAACACTCAGGCTGGTTTATTACTGTCCATTATTCGCTGTACTCTGAACAAACACTTACTATCCTCTCAAATCCACTACATCCGGGGGTTAAGAGCAATACCTATAACAGGATTAGTAACATGCAACAATGCCATCTTCAGTCTGTTTACCGTAGCAACATGAAGTAGCAGACAACAGTGTCCCACAAGAGCCACAGTACAATATGATTTGTTTCTAATGTTTATATATATATATATATATATATATATATATATATATATATATATATATATATATATATATATATATAATTTAAGAAAACCTAACAAACACCATCAACAGGCTATAGCAGATAGAAGCAAAACATTATATATTAAGCAAAACGTGTAAACTTAATGCAATTTTATTTTTAATTTGTTAAATAATTTTGTTACCTTTTCAAATGTTTCCAAACAACTGACTGCGTTTGTCACTGGTGAACCACTTTTCAATGTGAACTTCCGTTACGCTGTGCGCAAAGGATCCTGGTATATGAGAGCTCGAGTGAACTCTGTATACCGGGATCCTTTGCTCACAGCGCATGGAAGTAAAGGCAGAGTTGATCCAAAGATATTCTGAGAATATGAGATCATGTTTTCCAACAGCGCATATGTTTCTTTTGTTAAAAGTGGGAGATCCATGGCCCTCTGGCCCCACCAGTTCTGGCCCCTGTTGTAACCACGCACTGGCTGCTGACAAATCCAGCATGTGAATGATCACCTTTGTCATAGCTTTTGCTTCAGCAGGATATGACGCAGGCAACCATGTCAACTCCTCTCATTTTGTTTTATTGTATTGCATTACAATCTCTGGACGCTTGACCTTGATGTATTTCTTTTTTTACGTGACCATCGTTTTCAGTGATCTTCTTCCTTTACTCCACTCACACATAAAGCCAGGTAGAGGGCCTTGTTATCCAGCCATTTGACAATGCAGAGCTTGTTGTCAGACTCTACACAGATCTTATTATCAGTCAGCTCTTGGTGTTCTGTTCCGCATACAGTACCTGTCCCACCTGCCCCTAAAGTGTGAAGATATTCTAACACAGGAATGCTGGTAAAGTATCTCTTGAAATACACGTGCGTACCTTTTTAAGCCTGGGTCAGTTTTAGTTTTCTATTCTGATTTCCTTATTCACGTTGCTTTCCATTTAAACATCCTTACAAAAACATGTCTAGTAAACCAAAAAAAACTAAAACCTTCTGCTAATCCTGTTTGATTCAGTTATGACAAGTGCATTATAAATAATCTATAAGAGAATTTTGAATAATCTTCCTTGAAATGTGTGTGTCCAACCATTGCTTCTGTGATAGAGGTTGACTGACTGTATGTACTTTTTTTTTTCAATAGAGGGAGCTGTAGACCATTGTTTCTGGAATGATTAAGAACATGTTGCATTTGTAGTTAGATCTTTCTTTCAAACCAATGCTTAGTCTAAATCGCTTAACATTTGTGAATTAGTAACATTCTTTGGCAAACATTGTGACTAGAAGACACTGACACACAACACACTCAGTCAAAATGTCAAAGAAATGTATGTCACAAGTGACCAAAAATACTATACTTTTACTACACAGTGTTTTTTATGGTTATAATTAGTACACTTTTTATTGTATTTTATTACACTATTTATTGTTATTTATATTTTACATATGCATTTTTTAACTGTTATATTAATTACCCAAAGAGTGACCCAAATAGCTGGGTTAAATATGTGTGCTGTCATTTTGTTTTAATTGTTTTATCACATGCACGGTTGCAAGGCTTTCAGCCTGAAACAATGGCCAGGTGCAGGTCATCAGAAACCATTGATTATTCCCACCATAAAAGAGGAACTGAAAGTTCAGGAAGGGGGAGACAGGGGAAGCACTGGAAGGGACCAGGTGGCCATTTTGTTTGTGGAGAAGCAGGTATAGGATCCTGGACCAAGGAAACAGACGGGCCCACTTGTTCAAGAAGGAGGGAACTGTAATTATGGCTGGAAAGAAGAAAAGGCTGCAACACAATACTAAAACTAGCTAAGTATTCACTACATTAAGGAAAGTTAGTAAAGAGAACGACTCAACAGAGATTAATTTTGAGCTCGCCTGTTGTTTACATATGATCCTGCAGTGAAGAACATGTCAACATCGTTGGAGTGGAGGGAGAGAGCAGGAGCCCCTGGGAAGCGGAGCATGGACCCAGAAGGATCGAGTTGGCAACTGGGACTTACTTGCAATTAAACCCCAGTATTGAGGGTATTTTGGTATCACGTTCAGAACGAGTGAAAGAGAGTTAACCGACCACAAGAATCGAGAATCGGGACACTCCGAGGCCGTGGAAGGCCAGGTGATTTTACAGTGGTATAGTGGATATATACTTTGCCTTTCAAGTATATGGTTCGAACATTGGAGGAAATAGTCTGATTCAGTAGTAACTGTAATACTTACCTTGCTGCTGAAAATTTGTACACTTTAGTTTAGTCTTGTACTGTGCTGTTTAGGGGTTTATAACATTTTTAGGATATTCATTTATAGATGCTGTATAGTGGTGATATATTTGATCCTTTTTTATTGTCAACTGCATTTATCATTGTAATAAAGAAACATACTTTTACTTACTGGTCCGTGTGGCTCCTGTGTGCTCTTTGGTCAGGCCGGTGGTCAGTGCGAGATCCAAACAACCTGTGAGGTGAAAAGAGAGAATTGTTAAAATCTGTAATATAATACATACCTGTGTCACGTCAAGCATACCCGTGACATGTACTTGTTTCTTTTAATATTTCTATCAGTCTCCTTATTGTTTTGTAAAGTTTCATTAATCCTTAACACTCTGGTTTAATAAAAATGTATCACACAAGTTTTAACTTTCGGACGACATGCCATTTACATTGAAACCCGAAATGGAAAGTTCAGTGTTAGGATATTCCCAGGAACAGCAACAAACAGAAAGATTAACCGAAACAATTAACACTTTAAATTGATTGCTTACGAACCAAAGAACACTCAACTTGATTAGAACAATAAAAATCAAATAAGCTGGCTGAAAATAAGAGAACAATATTTACAGTGACAGTCACTTTCAAAATGCCAACCCATTATTATGGGGTTAAATAAAGTTTAATGCCGTGCCATACATCTGTATTAGATATAAACCTGAAGTAGGCTATAGAAACAGAGAAACTGGCGCATGCCTTGGCATTCTCCTGTGAATTGACATATTGTAGAACTATACTTGTCCTTGGAGCTCTCCTTATTTTTTATTGTATTGTTTGGTCAAAGAAGATTTCCATGGAAACAAGGTTAGAGAAGTAGGGTCTAGTGTACATGGATCTTTCTCTGGTGTATTCATTTGTGTGCAGTGCTTAAGAGCATCATACAATGGCAGTAGTACTGAAAACAATCATTGAGGAGATTTGTCAATGAACTTTACTGATTTTTGTGGACCAAGCATTTCACCCCTCCCCCTTTCCCCCATGGGAGGAAACCTCTGGTGCCACTCCGAGAATACTAGCAATATTCTGTTGGGTCAGATATGAAGGTCCTGCCTGGAGGAATAATGCAAATGGTGAAACTGAAATACTCCAGGAGCGAAGAGGTTCCCGCTTTGAAATGGTTTGGTTGGTCTGGAAGGATTGAGTAAGTGAGTGTTTATGTGGGGGTTTGGTAAAGCACAGGGAAGCACATACAGCAGAAAATGGAAACAAAAGGAGGGGTCTGGAGAGCTGCATGACAATACGCAAATGAAAAAGCAAGACAAAGAATAAGGGTGCATTCCAGGGTTTAAAAGGTCATGGGATCAGAGGATGCCCTAGCTACTATCCCCGAACCACACAAAGGGTACAATTATGTCACCCTTTGTGACCCTGTGACGAGTGCGTCGGCAAGGAGACTCAGAGAACAGAAACGTTGCAATTAAGCGTACACGTGCATTTATTTACATTATACATCAAAACAAAAACACACAAAACCACCGCACAGCATATCACCATCAGTAACTCAATAACACCTGTGACTTTAAATACACCTGTGGCGGAGCCTAATTAATCATTTAATTATTTACTCAACTGAGGGCTCCAGTCACACACACCCTCCCAACCGACACACACCTCCAAGCACTGGCAGGGCTTTCACCCTTCCACACTGCCACAGACCCTAGAAAAACAGATCATATCCTGTTATCTGTTGTTATTGAGGTCGAGAAATTAAACATGTTGATGCAAAATTGCTTCAAGTCAGTGGTTGTTCAGTATTTCAGTTGTTTGAAAAACCTAAAATATACATGTTGCAGGCTACCATGAACACCACAAACTGAAGAAAGAGCTTATGGCTAATCCATGTTTTATATTAAACATTTAAATGTTTGTATTTAGTTACGATGCCCTTGCTCTCATCCAGCCATGTGATCTTTCATGTCTGCACAGAAGCAATCTCTTAACATCCAAGTGCAATCAGTGCTGTTCCGGGCCTTACTCATAATGGAGACTCACCCATGCTACGAACAAATATGCTGCAGTACGGACCACATGATTTTCTTTTGTTCAATCCATTCACTTTTAAACCCTGGTCTCCAAGGGTTGTCTCTGGATGATAACAGATTCTCTTAATCAAGATACACAAACAGTACAGCATGGCTCTAATACTGGTTCAGACTAATGGCATGCTTTGATATGGGTTTAGCTATCGGAGCTTCTTGCTGATTCTTCTCTTTGAACTGTGCCAATTTTCAGCTGAAAGGGTTTGAACAAAAGTTAAACATATAAAATAAAGCTAACGCTGAAACAAAATGGACAGCAAACAACCTGTATATTTTAGGTTATATTTAATGACGCATATAAATGCATTTTACTAAAACTGAAAAAAATACATGTGCTTTGATGGTAATGCAAGAACTATGTTGTTTTTCTGCACTTTCTTTCGGATAAACCAGAATACAATTTTACTGCTTTTAAAAACCTTTCAAAATCTTCCTCACTCCAGTTGAAGTTGACTAATAATACTCTTTAATGTACTGTACACTGCAAACAGCCCTGTGACTCACTATGTGCTGGATGTTAAAAGCTTCTTGATAACATGAAAGCAGCTGACAGTGAAAACATTCTGGGAAAAGACACATATTTAGCAAAGTTGCAAATGCTGTTGGTATAGGAGCAGCTAATTTAAGAGTACAGTTAAGAGTGTAGTCTGACTGCAACAATTCAGTTGGCGTTTCAATTACAAATAAAAGTTATTTAATTTCGGGAGATTAGCCAATTGAAAAAAATACTGAATATCCAATTTGATGAATGAGAAATGTGCAATACCCAACAATAACTCATATCAAGTGAGGATACAGCACCAATTTGTTCCACAGTAATTCTAGGGAGAGAAAATAGAATTTTACAATTTCACAATTTACAAAAAAAAAAAATACTAAATTTGAAATTCAACATGGGCAAGCCAAATAAATACATAGCATATCACAAACTATCAAAAGAAAAGATATATAAGAACGACTATAAAGCGAAAGTAAATCTTGTTCTTCTGCTTTAACTTGTGACTGATTTCAAATTATCTTCAGGTTTCCAAAATAATTTTATGTTTTTCGTGAGGTTTAATAAGATTTGTATATGTGTAGTGTATTGTGTACATGTGCAAGGAATCAACTAAGCAGAGCAGATGCTTTGTCAAGACTTTGTCAACACAAGCTGTCAATACTATTCAGATTGAAGATGACATTTATGTTGACTCTACTTTTAAGAAAATGACAGATTTAAAAAAACAACAACAGAGCTTTCTGCAGAGAAACTGGGAGATGATGAGGAATGCAAAACATATACGCTGATAAACAGAGAGATCAGTGACATTAAATACACTGTTAATGAACCTGATTGGTATGAAAATCACTACAAAGGGTCGGCAGAAAGTTGCTTGGTTTGTGGTGTACCCTCACATGCTGTTGCTTATCTAGCCGACATAGAGTGATGAATTCAATGTTGAAAAATATCAAATATCAACAGCTGTGTGTTTGAAGCCTTAGATCGTTTATAGGGTATGTTGCCAGCACCAAAATACAGCACTGTATGTCTGATATAGAAGCTAAAGCATGTCTGGATGTACCACAAGTGACTTTGTCCTGTATGTTCTTATGTTTTATTCATGCGATTTATTTTGCAAAGGGGGGTGCAGTAGCATGTGTACTACCAGTAGGTGGTAGTAGACATACTACAAAGGTAGATACATGCACTCTTCGATCTGCTATGCCTGGCCTGCTTTACTCTGCTGGGGATTAACCACAGGCCTTCCTTTATGAATGAATGTGTTGTCCTTAGCACCAAAATGCTTATTATATAGAAAATGATGAGTAACAAATTCAGATTTTTCTCTCTCTTTCACCTGAGGGCAACCAGCTAACAACATCACAGAGCAGTGTGACACATTTCTATGATAAACTGTCAGATTCAAAAACATGTTGGGATAAGTTGTCCTTTCATGTTATGGTCAAAATTAAAGTAGTATCCTTTGCTACATCTTAATGGTGTGAATACTTGGAGATTCCATTATGGACCCCCAAAAAGGATGGAGGCTTCAGTGTAATTATAATAGATGTATATTCCTGCACTGTACAACCTGAATTAAAAGTCAAAAAGTTAAAAAGAGCAAAGAAAAATAACAGCAATTCAACTTCAGTCCAGATTCATTAGTACCGTAGATACAACAGAGATTCAAAAATGGTCTCTACATGAGCGACTGGTTGGAAAATCGGTTCTCGTTCTGCTTTCATTTTTATATATAAAGCAGGTGATTTTGTTGTTTGGCTTTTGTTGCTGTTATGTGAATAGAAACCCTTCAAGAAATCCATATTTTTCACATTAGTCAAGTACAGAATTCAGAATTCTACAGGGCATGAACACAGGTCTGCATGTATAAGTGGGCGGAAGAAAGCTTTAATTCAGCTGTATGTGGAATTCAATGAGGATGTGCACCATGGTTACCAAGAAGTATACAGAATATGCACAGAAAACACAAACAACTGCTTCAAAGGCAGCACCATGCAGGCCTTAACCCATTGATGGCTGTGTGTAAGGAGACACAACCTAATCTAAAATGACAAGGAAAACAATTTAAAAGAAAATACACTCCATTAGCAGTTTATAATTAAACTTTAATTTGTTGGTAAATTGTTACAATCTACTGTACTGCAAAGCAATACTGCTGGATATTAGTTTTCCAAAAATATCTTTAATGAGAGATTTATTTGAAGAATCTGATGAAAAATCATTGAAATTCTTAACAAAACACCAGCATAACTGTATAAAAGACACATCAATGACACATTAATGTCTCTGGAAGTCTCTAATATTACTACTTTGTTTTACTGCTTGACAGCTTGCAGTGGATAACATTGTATTATTCTGAGTGGTCAATTTCAGGAAAATGTATTGACTTGAGATGAATGTTTACTGTATCATAACACAACAATTCCTTTTTAAAATTTCAAGGAATGATTACAGAAAAAATAAAAAAAAACCTGTTCCCTGGTAATTCTGCCCCAAATTTAAATTAAATTTCCACATTAAACAAGAACAAGTTGTCTCCTTTTCAACATGACAGTTCCCTCCTTGTTGTAAAATTCTAAATGCAAATCCTGCTGATGCAGAATCCAGGTGAGTGCATTCATTGTTCAATGTGAACTGCAAAACCCCAGTGGATTTGTTAAGGACTAACAGCTGGTGGAATAACAATCTGTGCTTTATCCAAAATCAACAGTCCTCTGTGTTAGCTACTTAATAATAATAATAATAAAATAATAATAATAATAATAATAATAATAATAATAATAATAATAATAATAATATCACCAGAGCCAGTTTGTGTATCATATTCTTAATGGAAAAGCACACAGCCAGATCAGGTAACCTATTTTTTTTTTTTTTTTTAATTTAATATAATACTTTTTGTAAAGGATTTGAATGCAAAGTTCCCTTTGGACAGTTTGCTGGTACAATAACTTTACTGTATCTTGCACCCCTTTGGTGGCAGGCAGACAAAGGGTCGGCAGCATTTCACATGCTGGCTTTCAATGAACTTAAGCTGCTGGTGGCACATCATGTCTTCTCTCCAGCAGGAGCTAAAACAGTCGGTGGCTTCCTCTGAAATTCATTGGGGTTTTCAACAAAGCCGTATTTACTACCTGTGGACAGAGGGCTATTTTCAGAATTACAGTTAAACTGTCTCTTTTGGCAGCATCTTAAAAGGGTGATGAATACAAAAAGCATGACGGAAATATAAATGTATAAAATGCTGTCCATTTTATGTTTTTTCTGTATTCGCCACCCTTCTCTGTGAATACGGCATGCATCTTTGTAGATTTGCCTGCACTTTTAAGATGACACTGACTTGCCCTTTTGGGCCACCGTAGTCTGGGCCTGAGTTTACATTCACCTATGCACTCCCTGTGTAAGGCTTGACTTAAGTTATAGATGTTCTGAGACTTAATAGTTTTTTAATGCTAAATATGATTATTTATACAGCATAACAGCCATGCATTTGGATTCTTAATGTAGACTGACCCTTTCTAGTACATACATTTGAGGTACCTCACAGGGGCTCTCTTTATATTCACAGGGAATCTGCTTGGCTTGGAACTTCCTGTACATACTGTAATTTTTGAGAACACGTACTGTATTATTCTTTAAAGAATATGAGTGGTGCCTAATGCTCCAGGGAGAGGAGTGTGTCTGAAGGTTAATGAAGCCTTCCCAGGGAAGCTTTTATTTGTGTGGGTGCGTTAGTGCTCTCTCCAAAGAAACCCTTTGCCATTTCTTCAAACCTCCCATTAGTTCACAGTCGGAACTATTGAGCGACTGCCACCGGGCCTTGGCAGAAAAATAATGAACCTTATCATTAACACAAGCTGCCTCAAATTAACTGAACAACCAACTGCTCTCGGCTAGAAGGGGAGCTCAGCTGTTGCAGGCACTCAAGCCTGCAATTTGTTTATCACAGTAGCAGCAATGGGGAATCAGTGCCTGGTCTGGAGAGGATACCAGTGATCAGGGACAGAGTGGGACATGGAGCAAGGGTAAAAGGAGTAAATGGGGTCTGAACAAAAGCCCTGGCTGAATCCTGTCATTAAATTTCTGTTACACTTGATTGCTAGCGTTTTCCATCCTACTTGCAAGGCTCTGTCTGAGAAGGCAGATGTTCCCTGTTCTGCTCTTGATATCTGTTATTAAGAAGTGTGTATGAAGGAGCTTCTACTCAATCACTGTATGCATACCCACTTAGGAAAGCACTTTCTAGCACTCTAACAGCACATAGGCAAAATACATTAGCAAAACCACTTACCATCCCATTGTATGGCATAGGCTTGTTTGTGTCTCACAAGCTGTCTGTACATAAGATTAAAAGAAGGAGCCTTGGCACTTTAAAAAGTATATATTTTTATTTATTTATTTATTTTTTTGCCGTGATTCCTGTTAAATAACTTTTCGGTTTAGTTCTTGGTTTTCTTGTACCCTATAGAGCCCAAAACGGACAAAAACTGTGTTTTCAATGTCTTTCTCAATGAAAGCATGTATAATGTTATGGGATTTGTACCTTTCAAGATTTATACACATAGGGGTATTAATTGATCTAAACTGAACTAAATCATTATAAGAAGGGAACTCAA
This sequence comes from Acipenser oxyrinchus oxyrinchus, assembly GCA_030684275.1. Lineage (NCBI taxonomy): Eukaryota > Metazoa > Chordata > Actinopteri > Acipenseriformes > Acipenseridae > Acipenser > Acipenser oxyrinchus. The sequence continues at coordinate 16,799 of JAGXEW010000813.1, forward strand.
ACAGTGCGTGAGTCTCTTAACAGAGTGTGAGTCTCTTAACAGAGTGAGTCTCTTAACAGAGTGTGAGTCTCTTAACAGAGTGTGAGTCTCTTAACAGTGTGCGAGTCTCTTAACAGTGTGCGTGTCTCTTAACAGAGAGTGAGTCTCTGAACAGTGTGTGAGTCTCTTAACAGTGTGTGTGTCTCTTAACAGAGTGTGAGTCTCTTAACAGTGTGTGAGTCTCTTAACAGTGTGTGAGTCTCTTAAAAGAGTGTAAGTCTCTTAACAGAGTGTGAATCTCTTAAGAGTGTGAGTCTCTTAACAGTGTGTGAGTCTCTTAACAGAGTGTGAGTCTCTTAACAGAGTGTGAATCTCTTAACAGAGTGTGAGTCTCTTAACAGTGTGTGTGAGTCTCTTAACAGAGTGTGAGTCTCTTAACAGAGTGTGAATCTCTTAACAGAGTGTGAGTCTCTTAACAGTGTGTGAGTCTCTTAACAGAGTGTGAATCTCTTAACAGAGTGTGAGTCTCTTAACAGTGTGTGAGTCTCTTAACAGAGTGTGAGTCTCTTAACAGAGTGTGAATCTCTTAACAGAGTGTGAGTCTCTTAACAGTGTGTGTGTCTCTTAACAAAGTGTGAGTCTCTTAACAGTGTGTGAGTCTCTTAACAGAGTGTGAGTCTCTTAACATATATATATAAAACTAACAATACTTGCCCTCTAGCTTGCTGGCGTCTGTTGTAGAGCTCCTGGGTATAAAGAAGCAGTTAGCTTGGTCATGGGATCAGAGGATGCCCACTGACCTTCAGTTCTCCTAAGCTGCTGTGGGGATTGCTGGAGTGAGAGAACATAATTGAATTGGACTCAGAATAACTCAGAACATGTAGGCTTGGGTTGGAGATACAGAGACTTAGTTTTATGATTGTGTGTGATTGATTAAGTTTTTGTAAAACAGTTTTCATTAGTTATAGACTAATTTGCTGCAGGTTCATGTTAAAAAGCCAATGTTTTTTTTTTTTTTAGCTTTTGCAGAATTGACAAGGAAGTCTTTTGTGTTCGTAAAAAGGGTGCTTTGTTCTTTTTAGTGCTGTCTAGATTTCTCGAGATAAAAGTAACCAAACTCTGCTGTTCACTGAAGTGAGGTTAGTTACCTAAAGATAAAGTCCTGATTATTATTATTATTATTATTATTATTATTATTATTATTATTATTATTATTATTATTATTTATTTATTTATTTATTTATTTATTTATTTATTTTAACAATTTATGGTTAGGATTTTTTATTTTTATATAAGAATAGCATGATCTCAAGTATATACTGCTCAGATTTCTGATCAACTGACAGAAGCTCAGGGAATTTGAAAACTACACTTTAGAAGAAATGCATGTTTTTGAAACAAAATGCTTACCAAAGCAGGGCTATACTCTCCTGACCCACTGTCAGAACAGTGATCAAAGATAAAGGGTACCATTCAGAATACAGATCAATAGTGTAATACTTAAGTGTAGGATTGAGAAGAATGCTGTACAGTGCGTAATTAAACTGAATTGCAAACCTGCCAGCTAACCTGCTATTGTTTTATACTTTATGTCTGCACACGTTACATTCTTGCCTAGACTCTGCTTTCCTGCAAACTGCGATGAAAGTACATATAATAAAAATGAAAGCATATTATTAGCATGTAAACATTTATTCCAGCCGGGTGTGCGAGAGACAGCTGTAATGAATTCCCAGGAAAAAAATATAGAAATCATGCATCAGGACGCAGGACATTTAATGGGAAGTCCGGACAGTAGAATGGAAGATTAAATTTCCTACAAACACAGTTTAGTACCTTTAAGCTATTATCCATTGAACCATAACAAGACAACATGTGGAGACAGTTGGTGCAGGGGCTAATTCACAAACCATTCATGCCTTCTACCTCTGGAGGTCCTGGAGGCCGGGTTAAGATCTAGTGTGTAGGTTTTGTCAATTCACTGTTAATTAAAATAGCATTGGTATATTATGTTCCATTGATAAGTTCAGTTGCTCCATGTAGCCTTCTTCTGCATGAGTGTTGGGGGTGCGCAAATATGTTTCTTTGAGTTAAAATGCATTCTTCTTTTTTTAACAGCAACACAGTGGGCTGAATATCCTTGAATGTCTCAGTCGTTGTCTTAGGTTTAATGCAAGACATGACGTCAAATCAGAGCCCAGTGGCTTTTACTTCAGGTGCAAGGACACGTCTAGCTTCGAGTACAGCTACGCACACACCTTAGACCAATAGGCGTCACAATCCCCTTTCAGACATTGATGTTAAAAATCCTCTGACAAACAAACAAAAATTTTCTCTGAAAACTTTTTAATGAAAGTGAATAACAACTTTGGAATAAAAATATTTCGCACAAAAATCATACTGACACATCAATGTCACTCTGTATGCATTTCTGGGGAACAAACATCAAAAGCTGCATTCTACTGGGGAATGTCTCACAATCAAACAGACAGGAAGCTCTGACTTAGCTGTCAGGAAAAAAGATAAACTCATTAATTGCAGAAAAGGGAAAATCATTTAAAAAAATAGTCACACTGGACTATGGATGACAACATGAAAGTAAAATACACTTGAAAAATTGCTGATAAGAACTTACCAGCCATTGAATGCAGTGATGCAAATCTGTATCAGTTTTGGAAGATGGAAACATAAATAAGCTGACATGTATCACTGCTTCATGATGTCTTGAATGAATAGGATTAACATTTAAATTATAGAGAGCTATACATTAGTTAGATGTACTGCATTAATAACTTAATACAAAATTTGAAAACATCTAGATATGCCAAAATCAATGAGATTTTTTTCAGTGGTTTATATTTGAAAACCACGCCCATGTTCTGCTGTCACTCCAACAGGAAAACAGACAATTCCACAGCTTCTTAAGAAATTTCCAGCACTCAGCTACAGAATATAATTATTGTGTTTATGAAGCTCTGGTATTGTGTGCATTATAACATTCATTTACAGTTGTTTGTAAAAAAAGCTATGATGTATTTAAACTTACATTTTCTTTCAGTAGACCCTATTTTAGGGCTGGAACAATAATTGATAATAACGATAGTCACGATCATTTTTTTACAGCGATCATTTTTTGAAAAATTATTATCGATAATCATAATTATCGACTGTGACCCAATGAAGCAGGAAGCGTCTCTGCATTGAGCAGTAAGCAGCACTGCACTGTCTGGGTGAGGCGTAAAACATGATCTGTGTGAGCATTGCGTACATTAGGCAGTTAAGTATTGATTTTAAACAATGTGCTCAGGCTTTTAACTTCACATCATGGTTTCATTTTGATAATAAGTTGTATGCTGGCAAAGCATGACTGGTTTTCTAACATAAAAACACAAATGTTGTTTGTAAAATAAAACCAAAAAAACACTAGCTCACTGTAAAATTACTGTAGAAAAGTGGAACTTTTGACTATTAAACATTTTGACACGTTTTTTTTTTCGTAAATTGAATGCAATTGCAAAAAAAAAAACAACAACAAACAAACAAATTTAAAAAAACACACAACCATATCACTATGAAACCAAAGCCCTTAATCTACTCCTTAAAATTACATTAATATTACCTTACTTTCTCAATTCTCCCCAATATTTTTAAGGGAAAAGTATTTTTTCCTTAATTTACTCGAATTTCCCCTTATTTTACGTGCATTCTATAAAGGATATTTACCCCTTAAACACACCCCTTAATAGTGAATTTAAGGAGTTCATTAAGGCTTATCAGTCCCTTATGTATTCTGCATTTCAGGTGTCCATTAACAAATATATACCCCTTAAATATTCACCTTAAGACACCAGTCAGGGATATATAAGGGACTAATAACCCTTAATAAACCTCTGAAACTCGCTGTTAAGCGGTGTATTTGAGGGATAAATACTCCTTAATGAAGGTACATAATGGGGATTAAAGGAATCCCATTATTCAGTCCTTTCATTGTGGGTTAAAGTTCAAATCTGTCTACATACAACAAAGAACAGTTATAGGATAAAGCTGCTATCCCATCATTTTCAGATGTTTATTATAGCCTGAACAACTGTGTTGCTTCTGCTGCTTGTTTATTTTAAACTACAGTAATGAGTACTACACTGCAGAGTCTGCACCGCATGGGGAAACAAGCGGGTGCTCAGCACCCTCTTATATCTGTTCCCATGGCGTCGCTATTGTAAAAAAGGGTACTTGCATAAATAGAAGAGAGTTTACTTTTAATGGAAGGATAGGCGGTTTATTTTATTCAACTGTCTGCATACAAACAGCCATGTGCAAAACTCAGTATGTTCCTAATAGTATACAACTCTACATACAGACACACACAAACAAATTATTTTATTTTTTTATTTTTTTAAAACCTATATATATATATATATTATTTTATAGGAAAGCGACATCATTTATTAATATACAAATTACAATAGGTGTATTTTTATACTCATGTTTGTTCAGGGCACCAACCAGAAATTTAAGAACTCTGCGCATATACTGTCTAGTTTTTTTTTTTTTTTTTTTTCTTCTAAAGTCAGTGACTTAGACTGGTGGTTGTAATGCTGCTCAAGTATACTGTACATAACAAGAATTTTTAATATTTTATTTATTCGGCCAATAATTCAGATTATCGTGATAATTTACAGATAATCGATAGCTACATTTTCAGCTATCGATTATCTGTAAATTATCACGATAATTGTCCAACCCTACCCTATTTGTATTTTATCCCCACTTTAAAAAAAATACAAGAATGTAATTGTTGAAGACTTACTGAAACAGAAAACGTTAACTCCTTTTATATCCTCTATTCAACAGCAGTGCTATTTTTTGTAATAACTGAGCTACCAGTGGCCTTGTCATGTCTTTGCATCACAGTATGGTTGCAGGATTTGCAGTATCTTGGGGGCGCAGGCACTAGTCCCATCCTCATGGACATTTTAAGGGGTGAAAAGGGGAGGATGTACAACATTTACTGTACGGCATTAAAATAGATATACTCGTTCCCTACCATAACTCCTGCACAACTTTGATATCCTTGAAAGAGTACCAATGTTTTTCTTTCACTCCCCTATCATTACCTATAGTAATTACAGATAGTGGTATTCTAAAGATTCATATTTTACCATAGATAGTGCCTTTACTGATCTCCACTGTAGTTTAATACTGTATACAAAATGAAACACTAATGCTGTCCTGTCCTAAAGAAGACTTCAGCTTCTCCACATAGGCTACTAGTATAGTGCAAATTCCTTAATTTTTGATTTGTAAATAAAATACAGTAATGCATAGACATATGTAATATAATTTACTTAAAGTGGCAGTCTGTTTTCAATTAATAAATTCTAATGATGTATATAGAAAACTCTTGGGGCCCAATCTTGATAAGTGCTAAAAAAAATTGGAAATGGTAAGCAATGTGCAATCTTAAGAGTTCTTGCATTGCATTGTGTCATATCTTCCCCTGTTGTGATTTGGGACTGAGTGAACACTGGACACTGGAGCAATTTGGTTGGAAAGTGGGAGACAGAAAGGATTAGATAATCAAGAGAATCTGAAGTACAGACACTGTATCTGTATAATATTCTACGCATCAGGGAGTTCTGTTAGTAAAGTAGACATAGGGCAGCAGCGTGGAGTAGTGGTTAGGGCTCTGGACTCTTGACTGGAGGGTCGTGGGTTCAATCCCAGGTGGGGGACACTGCTGCTGTACCCTTGAGCAAGGTACTTTACCTAGATTGCGCTAGTAAAAACCCAACTGTATAAATGGGTAATTGTATGTAAAAAATAATGTGATATCTTGTAACAATTGTAAGTCACCCAGGATAAGGGTGTCTGCTAAGAAATAAATAATAATATTAATAATAATAGTAGGGTGTGGGAGATAGCTGAGCTAAACTGACATACACATGCTAAAAACAGGGTATTGGCTAGGGCCCCCGTAGCTCACCTGCCAAAAGCATGACCACATACTGTGCTGGTTGCATTGTACACTCAGAGGAGAACAGCTGGGGATTCCAGAGGGAAGAGTTGCATTGCCTCTGGTGCTCAGGTGGGTTTAGGAGACCAAACCAGCACCGATTTGTTCTCTTGATTGAGCTACAGGTGATCCTACTGGCCAGGTGCCTGTTGAGTCCATGTGGACACCTGCAGGGCTGGCCTTTGTCCCCCTGAAGCCAGTAGCTTTTCAAGTTTCTTGGTTTAAAGAGGCAATTGGTCCACCACTGACCTTCAGTTATAGTGGTGAGGTAACGTAAATGGGCATCAGGGGTAAAATAATAGGGCACTTTAAATAAGAGAAAAAATCAGGGGTAAAATAATAGGGCACTTTAAATAACAAAAATTAAATAGGATAAATAGGACAAAATATTTAACATTAAAAGACATTTTAAAAAATCGCACAAGCTTAATCAGATTGTCATTGAATCAGTTTCCAGCATATGATGGATTAGACAGCTTTACCATAAAAAAAATTATACTGCACTGTTTATTATAAGTAAGCAGTATAATGTATTTCTGTGGTAGGCTCATGGGGACTGATATCGAAAACTGCTAGAAGGATTAAAAGAGCAGACTAAATGCACAGTATACATTCATGTTTTAATAATGGAGCCATTAGTTGAGTAAACAACTGTTTGGCTTAGTTTAGTTATTTTTTATTTGACTAAACATTTAATGAATTATTAGCATTTTCCTGCCTTATATACCTTCCAACTTTGGTTGAAACTTTATCAAATGGTCATTTTATTCCAAAATATAGTGTAAAAATAATAATGGACTCTTCTTTGGGATGTATATGATGTGTTAGTTATTTATTTGGATGCTGGTCCCACATTTCATGTGAAGAAGGAAACCATTGTCCTTTGAAAGAGGATTTGACCTGATGATGTTGCTGACCTGATGATGTTGATTGTTGCTGAAAGTGTTTTTTTGTTTTGTTTTGTTTTTAATCTCTGTCTCTGCTTTTTTTTTTTGCTCCTGTGTTGCTGAATGTCCTACGAGCAACTGAATTCTCTTTGGAATGCTGTCAATAAGGGCTGTGGTACGACTATATAGAGATGTACCACTCCCAATGTGAACTGGAGACAAACCCAGAACAGGCTGTAAAGGTCAGATGAAATGCACCCATGTTTTCTCAACTGGTTCTTACTTCAATCCTGACCTGAACTATATGGTAATACTTCACGCAAGCACTGCACAAAATGCCCAAAACCACCAGTTATCATTATTACAGCTGTTTGTTTAGTTGTTCTTGTACTTTTTACAGGTTTCAGGCTTTGGTGGTATAACACTGTCTTCTCACTCACACTTTAGGTAACAGAAGCACCCACTGAAAGTGCTCACGAAAAGACAGTTATACACACATAAGACTGCATAATGCAATGCATTTCTTGGGAACTGTACACACTTATATTGCATGATGTTTTGCACAAATCAGTGCAATCAAAGCTGCAGGTATTCCTGTGAGAATCTGTTTTCACATGTTTCATAAAGCAACACATTATATACTGTATTGCAGAACATTGTTCAGTATATGGGATTGCCAATGAGAATTCAAGAACTTTGTAACCTCAAAGCTTGAAAATGTAGCTGTAGAGCTCTCTTTGTACCCTGTGTGTGAACATGCACAAATATACATAATTAATCTACGCAATGACTAAAGGTGGGTATTTATGGAGGTTCAACGATAGATCATGTTGGTACTGTATGAACTTTTCACTGCTAGCTTTGGCACTCCTGAAATAAAAACAAAGCATCAAAGTGTGTAGAGCTTACACTCAAGCACATGACTTTTGAAATAGAGTGAAGAGTTTACACTTCTCACATTACCGTACTTTCCAACTTGGTTGCCAATTATAAGAACAGGATAGCTCAGGCATCTCTTTGGAATGTACTGTGTTGTGCTGCTGGGTAACAAGCAGATGTCATTGTCAATGACCAACAGTGAGATATACAAGTGGCTTCTTACTAAATATTAGAAGTTACATATGTACAGTATGTATTGTGCCAGAAGTAGAAAACAGTAGATATTATTATTTAGATGGTTTGTATATTATGATGGACGTTATGCTTTAAGTTTATAGTCTTTCCAGCAAAAAAAAAAAATCACTTTAACACTTAGTATAATTAGAATCAAGTATTTATATGTTTATTTTTTGGCATCTTGTTTTTGTATATACATTTTTTAAACATGGGAAAATGTTGCAAACAGCAAGGCTAATGGCTAACAGCCTTACCATTTTCAATTTACGATTTGGATTGGCTGAGTTTATACCACAAAATGATCTTTGCTTTATTAATGATATATCTTTCTGAGGTGCACAGTTGGTCTTCGTGTCTCAACAGCGGTGGAAACATTTCACCTTATCCAACAAAGGCATACATATTTTTATTGATTTTGCATATTTCCTGAGATTAACAGCACTAAATATCTATTTAGTTCATTAAACCCCAATAATAGATATTTCAATAAATAGCGACATTTCAGGAGCTGCATGAATCAGACACAAAATGTGGACTTCAGGAATTGTCATTTTTGTCAGAGGAAATAAAACTTAATTGTAGGTTCCCATTATTCCTGAAACGTCCATGTAATTGTACAGTATATTTAGAGCTTGATTTTGGTATTATTTTCCACATTAAATATATACTGTAGCAAGCCACAATCATCATGTATAACCTTTAAAGAGATAGGGTGTAATTGCAGCAAGACCTTTGGAGCAAAAGCACAGAAATCAGTCACTTTTAATTTTGTAGTGTTTCTTTAGGGATATCTTCAGCAGTGATTATGTTGCTGGTGCTTATAAGAGGTAAGAAAAATTATTATAAAATGTTAGTTAGCACTCCTTTTGGATGAACGCTCAAATATATGTATTTTAAAATGAACAAGGTGCATTTCCTTCTAATTCTCAAATTATGTAAACAGAGTAAAACTTTGAACAAACTTGCAATACAGTAAATTAGGACAACTTTAAAAAGTGCCTAAATACACTTAAACAAACCTGCAGTCGGAGACTGCTTTAATTCCAAGTGTTGGAATCAACACAAGGAAAATAAAACAGAAGAACACTTAGGTGGCAATGTGACACCAAGAAGTCACCTAGATGTTCCAAACAGATTACAGGAGGAGGTACCTCAGTCCTGACGGACAATTCTGGATACTGTATATGAGGTCTCCATTTCAGTAAAAGCTAGCTTTCCGTTGCATCCTTATCATCCACCAGTCTGCTGATTTCAGGTTAAGATAAGCTTGCCAATCAACTTCCTCAATTACTTATTCATGGATACTGACAGATTTACCAGCACATAAATCTTTGTGTCCAAGTCAACAGCTCTTCATGTTTCTGAAAATAATACCTCTGTCTGACTTCCATTGCTTATTCACCCCATTATGCACTATATTTAAAGATCATTACCACCCTACACAGTGCTTATGTTATTACAGAATAAAATGTACTCTACCAGACTACAATTGGAGCTTTCAGTCGTACTGGGTTACAGGGATAGGAGAAACTGATGTAGCATTTGAAAGTAGGCTACAGAATAATTATGCTCAATTAACTAAGGACTCCTCGGGCAGGAGCCCAGCAGAGGACTATACATGGCACAGAAACAGAAACGTTTTTGAAGTTCAAATGTTGCCATGTACACTTTCAGTGGTATTGCACAGATGCTCAGGAAAAACAATCTATATATAGCAATGTCAATACATTACCCCAGCTGGATTATTAGAGAGTTAAAGACTGGTGGTATTTAGACCTGTCACTGTTTAGATCAAAACAGATTCACAGTGTGAGCAGGCTCAAGCATTAACGCAGTGCCATTGTACCCATCAAGCTCAAATGGGTTGTGCTTGTTTCTCTTGATGTATATGATTGCTGTCATTTTCTTTAGGTCCCTTTTCCAGGCCTCTTGTGAAAGAGTGGATTTCTATCTTGCAGTCTCGTTCAAATGGAGAAGAGCTGAGGTCAAAGCAAAACAATGTTAAATACAACAGCAGCATAGAATAGCTGTACTCTTGAGAGGCACAGCTGCACCATGTTTTATTCTCAACAGAAAACAGAGAAACCTTGGAATCTCCGGCTGCAATGATTGATGATATTCACTACACTGCTATGAAAGACATGCTGTACTGTAGCTACTAGGTGAACATAAAACTTTGCGTCTCCCACTCAGTATTTCATATTCACCGAGCACTGAAGTACATTTAAAATTGATGGACTCTCTTTGAAAATGCATGTTGTATGGGTACAGTTGTCTCTTTCCCTGGTATATTTATTTTTTAGGTGCTATAGGTACTGGGTATGTATGATCATCTCTGATAGTAATCTCTAAATCAGAAAATAATTACATTATGCAACAGTGCTCTGGGTGATTATAAAAGGTGAGTATTTCTGTCAGTCTGTGCAATCTGTTTTATGGAGTGAAATTTGCCAGCTAGTCAGTCATTAATGTTAATCTTTTTTTTGTTCAGCTAATGCTTCAGGTTTTTATACTATTTAAAAAAGAAAACATTTTCTATCTAGCACTGTACCTACAAGTCAAATGAAAAGGGATACATTAAAATTCTAACAGGCAGATGGGAAACCTTGTGTGACAGACTGGGGAGGAAGAGAAAAAATGTAGTCCCTACTACATCCCCAGAACGCCACAGGAGGGAGCCAGGATGAGAATCACCTGGCTCCAATCTGTAATGACTATCACCTGCCTGTGATTAGCAGGCGGGTATATAGGAGATCGGAAGAGTTTGTTCTAGGCAGTCTCCAGTCTGAGAGAAGAGAGAGCCCGACCACCACCCCTGCGATCCAGTCTGGTGCTGCTGCATATGGTCCCTTGCCCTTGCTCCTGGACACCCTGCCGGTCTGCCTGCACCTCCCTGTGCTAGACCTGGAGCCCAGCTGTCTCCACCATCGTCCACAGTTCTTCCCCTTGTTCCCTTCTCCACAATCCCCGAATCCCAAGTCGTCGCTGGGCTGCTGCCAGATGTCGCTAATGCTCCTCTGTTCGCTGCTTCGCTCCCCTGGGTGATCAGACATCGCTGCGCCAGTCCCCAGTTGCAGACTTCTGCCTGCTGCTGCATCCTCCTGTTCCTTGGCTGTCGCTCCAGTCACCCCTGTCAACCTGGTGAGGTCCCTTGTCGCCGGTTCATGGTCCCTACCTGGCGGCTGGAAGAGGAACCGACCCTCCCTCAAGTTCGCCCGAGGAAGAGGCGAAGATGGGACTTGAGGGATGTTGGTTGTGTTTTGGGGAAATGGCCATGGTAGGGCGGTGTGCTACACACAAGCAGGAGGATGTGTGACAGTCTGGGGGAGGAAGAGAAAACTGTAGTCCAGGAGGAGCCAAAGACTACATGCTACAGGAGGCGCCAGGATGAGAATCACCTGGCTCCAATCTGTAATGATTATCACCTGCCTGTGATTAGCAGGCAGGTATATAGATCAGAAGTTTGTTCTAGGCAGTCTCCAGACAGCGAGAAGAGTGACCTGTGTGGGTTAAAAAGTAAAAGGTAGTGTGGAAAACCTTTTGTGTGTTTAAAACAGTGTTGTGTGTGCGTTTAAAAAGTGTTTGGGACTGGTAAACGGCTTAGCCGTCCAGTGTTTAGTTAGGGACTGAAAAAAAAAGTTTAGTAAGTACACAGAGCGGGAGTTTGTTTTGTTTTCGCTTGTTTATTTTATTTATTGTAAATAATAAAAGTGCACGCAAGTGCTAAACCTGCAATTCTGGTGTCTGGGTCTGTGGTTTTAAAGGGTAAAACAAACTCAGCCGCTAGGCTGTGTTACACTTATGTAACAAGAAACAGAAAATCTTCCTGCTACCTTCAGTGAACTCCTAAGAGGTTGTTTCAAATGACTGCTGGTCAGATACTAACCTCCATCTGATGCTCTTTTATATGGGCTCCTTTGTATGGGATCCTTTGTAAAACTGATAAGGACAAGAACTAAACGAAAACCAAATTAGCAACCTTTTGTTTCATTCCATAAGTGGTACATTTCGAAAAGTAATTTATTATTCAGTTGGCTTTTAAATTCCATTAAAAAAAAAATTCTGAATGCAATTTAATTCACAAAGCAGTTTGACAACTCCTTTTCTTTTAACACACAATTGTTTTTGTAGAAGTTTCTGAAAGGAAAAAGATTAATCTATTACCCCTTTCACATAGACGAGTTATGACGGCTCAGAACCGACACTGAAGCGGCATTTTGGTCTGTATGAATTACCTGTACCGACACTGAACCATCTTAACTGCCTGTGTGAAATGTCAGAAGCGCTATGGTAGGCGTGGATTGAAAGTCAACACCCCACGTGACTGTATACTGGATGCAATTGTTCAGCCAGGTGCTCAAATGTTTCTCTTCCCATGCAGAAATGTTTTTCTACTCACTACCTGAAAATCTTGGGAGTGTTTGGTTTCAAAATAAATCACCATGTTGGCGTTCCATTAGCCAAGTCGAGCATTCACACAAGCATCCTTTATACATAGCAAATACCAGCACCCACCGTATTTTCACTCTCTGCTTTAGCCTGAAGAGCTGGGCTCTCTTTCTTTTAAATATATTGTATCGCCTAAATAAAATACACAACCTACATTGTGCCTGAAACTCCTGCAATTTGACACTGAACAAGTTGTTCCATGCTACAATAGAACTGACAATTAAAAGCAAATAAAATGCAGCCAAATTTACTTGTTTTGTTTTGCATTTTGTTTTGTGATTTTGTTTGGTTTCTGTTGCCATGAAAAAGATCTGTTGACTGACAGGTTTGTAAGTTGTACTTGTGAAGAAAAAATAAATCTGTTCACCGACTACTACCTCTGATCAGGGGAAGGGCTCTGGTGATCAACCGTTGGGCGTGTCAATGCTATGGCATCCGTCTCTCAATGGGCTCCGCGATCCACCGAAAAGCTATACTAACAATTACCCGGATTTAACCCTGTAATGCCCAAGCATTTTTTTAAATGAGGGAAGCTATTTTATGTGTCATGAGTTTTTATGTGTTTTTTTTTTTAAATACCAGTAATAATAATATATCGTTGTAATAATTGTATAATAGTATCCAATACGGAAAAATAACTAATACAACAAAACATTGGTCAAAAAGGCCAGATCATGTATTTTGAGATGCTTTTGCTATCCAGGAATTCCTTGATCTGGGGAAGCAATGCATTGAATTGCTCAAGACCCTTCCCCCTACTCGAACTTCAGAGTGCAGAATCAGATCACTGTATTCTGTGTGAACTTCCTCCAGAAATTATATGAACTGTCTGTGAAACTGCGCTTTAGCTCAAATAGTAGTAACAATACTGACAACAGCATTCATAATGAACCAAAGTCGCTGATCTGAAGCCTTGGCACACAATGTTTCTTGGTGGATTGTGCAATGAAAAGTAAGCAAATTTGTCAATTCTTGTCGCATCCGTGCTACAAAACCGCTTGAACTACCAATCATTGCAGGAGCTCTGTTTGTGGAGGTAGATACAATGTTTTCAAGAGGAAGTCCATTTTCCAATAACACGCTTCTGATGGCCTCAAAAATATCCTGACCTCTGGTACAGTCGTGCAAGCCTCGCAGAGCCAGCAGGTCCTCAAATGCCTCCAGGCTTTCTGGGTCCACACCTCGAACCCAGATACACTGCTGCGCTGTATCACGAATGTCTGTACTTTCATCAAGTGCAATGCTGATGGCAACAGAACGAGACAGACGAGCTTTAAATAAGCCCATCACGTTTTCTGAGATTTCATTGATCCTGCGCATCATTGTGTTGCGACTGAGCTGTAAATTTCTAACTCGCTGCATGATTGCATTGTGCCTACGCTCATCAGCGGTAAGAATATGCATAAACTGAAAAATGCATTCCTTTACCAATTCAGCATCAGAAAATTGTCGTTTTTCTTTGCTAATAGCCAAACGACCTTAAAGCTAGCCAACGTGACCATTTCCGTCTCAGTCATTGCTGTTTTTAACGTTGCTTGCTCAGCGGATTACCGTTGTTTTAGACAGGCAATTTTACAGCTTTTTCAGAAGACCGGGTGGAAATTCATCTGTAAAATCAGCATGGTTTGTGGAGATATGACACTTCAGATTTTCTGCATGAGCAATCCCCAAATTTTGTGTTGCACAGTAAACAGAAAGGCTTGTCATTCAGTTGTTAACTGCATAGTCCTGTTCCCACTTTTCATTAAAGATTCGCTTTGGTGCCAGTTTTACCTTTTTGGAAACTGATGGGATGTTTTCATCCGAGCTGCTGGATGGGACAGAAGGCTCTCCCCATCTTTCAAAACCCGTACCACAAAACAATCCATTTACTGTAATAATTTAAACGTCAATTACAAACACAACTGCGGGGCACACTAGAAACCTTTGGCTGAACTTTCTCTGGTGACGTCATGGTAGGTGAGAGCAGACATATATGTGATAAAGTATAGACATAAAGTACTACCGCCATCTATTGGTAGAAGTTATTATTTTTTTAATGTATAAATTCTTAGTCGTGGATATTTATTTGCCATTCGCCGTAACAAAAATGGTTGTATGCTTATGTTAGTGTTAGTGCGTTCAGATTTGTCTTGAGATCCACAAAAATCTTTTTGCAATCCACGAATTGGCCACCACTGCTTTAGAGAGACTTTAATAATGTATTACCCAACTTCTGGATGAATTGTTCATTTATTTTTGTATATGTTCAAATATATTTACTCAGTTATTTATTATTCTGTTGCAGCTTGAATCTGAAGAAAAAATAAATACACACATTGATATTTTTCCCTCAACATTCAGATAAGCCAGGTTGTTTCCACACTCACACACATGAAGACACTTTTTAGCCTACCCATCCTGTACATCCACCCAACTGAAATCATGTGAATGACACACAAAGCCTGCACTCCGTGCAAAGGGTACTATAGTATAACAAACTGAAAAGCAGTAAAATCAACTACAGCATTTCAATTAAGTATTGTCAATCAACATCTTTCAAAAGTTACATTTTTGCCTCCAGTAAGTTAAACGCCTCTCGTTATATATCTCTCCTCCCATTTTGTGGTGCCTTAAATTTCAGGAAGTGTTGCAAACTGAAACCATTTCTCAGAGCGCACATCTGCCTAAGCATTACATTTGATCTACTCCTTAGTTTACAATACTAAAGAGTTAGCAAAAGCAGCAAACTAATAAAGCAGTAGAACGCCATGAAGTATGTGATTATGATTACCTTTTTAAAACAGAATTAAGAACATAAGAACATAAGAAAATTTACAAATGAGAGGAGGCCATTCAGCCTATCTTGCTCGTTTGGTTGTTAGTAGCTTATTGATCCCAGAATCTCATCAAGCAGCTTCTTGAAGGATCCCAGGGTGTCAGCTTCAGCAACATTACTGGGGAGTTGGTTCCAGACCCTCACAATTCTCTGTGTAAAAAAGTGCCTCCTATTATCTGTTCTGAATGCCCCTTTATCTAATCTCCATTTGTGACCCCTTGTCCTTGTTTCTTTTTTCAGGTCGAAAAAGTCCCCTGGGTCGACAGTCAATGCCTTTTAGAATTTGGAATGCTTGAATCAGATCACTGTGTAGTCTTCTTTGTTCAAGACTGAATAGATGCAATTCCTTTAGCCTGTCTGCATACGACATGCCTTTTAAACCCAGGATAATTCTGGTTGCTCTTCTTTGCACTCTTTCTAGAGCAGCAATATCCTTTTTGTAACGAGGTGACCAGAACTGAACACAATATTCTAGGTGAGGTCTTACTAATGCATTGTAAAGTTTTAACATTACTTCCCTTGATTTAAATTCAACACTTTTCACAATATATCCGAGCATCTTGTTGGCCTTTTTTTTTATAGCTTCCCACATTGTCTAGATGAAGACATTTCTGAGTCAACATAAACTCCTAGGTCTTTTACATAGATTCCTTCTTCAATTTCAGTATCACACATATGATATTTATAATGCACATTTTTATTGCCTGCGTGCAGTACCTTACACTTTTCTCTATTAAATTTCATTTGCCATGTGTCTGCCCAGTTCTGAATGTTGTCTAGATCATTTTGAATGACCTTTGCTGCTGCAACAGTATGACAGAGTGCATTATTGAAATAATAACTGAAGACCTGCTATCACCCTATTAGAATACATAGTTTTGAGTTTTCAGCTGTAATCTATGTTTTAATTGGCTTGGTTTACATGCAAAAATAAAAATAAGTCTCACCTTTTTGGCAAGCTATGGGAGGGTATATTTCAATGTTTCTGTTAGTGTTCATTTTGTGCAGCCTGCCTTATTTGGCCACCAAAAAAATTCAATAGAAAAATGAGGGAAACAAAACAAAAACCCAGGGTTAGGGTTTGGGTTAGGGTTAGGGTTAGTCTAAGAGGAAATCAATGGAAAAAATCAAGGAGGACCGGCTGCTTTAAGGAACTATAACGTAAGTGCAGGAAACTGTACAGTATGTGTTTTTTATATGTTGCTATAGGTTGAATAAATGGTGTTGGGGGAAAAACATACTGAATGAAGAGGTCTTTAAACCCCTTGTATGCCTTTTTTCAACTTGATCAAAGAAGCTTGCCAGGCTAATTTCATCTGATCTCATCTGTTTTCATCACAAACAGGATCTTTACTGCTGGAGTCTCTTGAACATTTGTTGTCAAGCAAAAAAAAAAAAGTTTACGTGACTTTTAGCACGAGAAAATTATTTACCCACCTTTTTAAGCTGTACCATTTTTTTTGCGCACGCACTTCCTATAGCATGAGGAATGTGTGTGATATGTAAACCAAGCCATTGAGGCAGATTCTAACTCAATTATTTTTACCACAAAAAAGAAAATAATCTGTACTGTACTTTCATAGATTTGTATTAGCTAGGAATTGAGATAACTATCATCTCATCTTCATCAGATATTAAAAACATCAGCACTAGTTATGGAGAAGTAAAATATTCAGTCTAATTAAATGTAAACCTCCTTCATAACACCTTGTCTAGGACTACTCAACAGGAGTTCTATTTAGGGCCTAGATGAGCCTCTGTTATCTAAAATTGGATCTACACCCAATAAGGCTAAACAATCACCTTACATCAGCTTCACATATTCCGTGATCTGGAAGCAGACCTCAATAACATTGATGTACAGATCTTACAGTTGTTGAGCAGTTACAAACGATTAGTATTAATTCTAATTCAAATTCACATACTTGTGGGGATTGGTATGAACCACTGAAAGCAATTTGTTTCAAAATTGTAGTTTTCTGTTATTTTGAATGTCTTAAAGCTAATATTTCAACATGAAATAAAATATAAAACTCAAGAGATTTCCATTATGTGAAATGACCTGTTTTATTTCAGCTTGTGACCTCTTCAGTTGAGGGTACATGTACAAGTCTGCTCAACAAAGCAGTGAATCAATAAACCATTCACACATCCACCTCTGCAGAAGAATATTCATCTTTGAAGCTTCAGTCTTCAGCTTCACAGTGAAATATAGTAAAGTACTGCACTAAAGTCTGATAGTCATTCAAAGACAGATGGATGACGCGTCAGAAAGCCATGCCTTATGTTCACGATATTTCAGCAGTGAAGATCCCGTTTTGTAGCATAACCTGAAGGCTGTACCATGCAATTTTTTATTACCATTAGATATGCTGGAAGTGACCCTGGCAAGCTTCTTTGACCAGAGTGGGCAGGGTTTAGGGACCTCTTCATTCAGTGTTTTTTTGTAAATTATTATTATTATTATTATTATTATTATTATTATTATTATTATTATTATTATTATTGTGTGACACAATTTATTCAGTGTTTTAAATTATTAACATTTGATCGTGCGTTATAGCTTAGCTGTTTTATAAACAAGGTTATAAATAATACTGACATTACAACAAATAAAAATGCAGCCCTTTACAATAAATACATATATAACAAAGAGCGTTTTTATCCTTTACACTTTTGCTATCTTCATGTTTGGGCATACATCTTATCTTCCCAATATGATCCCAATTTTCCAGGTCCAACGCATTCAATAAGATTTTTCAAAAGCACTTGATCTCCTGGCATAAGAACAGTACTCCACACTTTTAAATCATAGTAGTTCTTGCTACGGGGGCTGTTTTCTTAGCACACTCCACAGCAAGATTCTGAGCTTCTCTCATTTGTTGTTTCCACCTCTGCATGTAATCTGTATAGTCCACCTGTGTGGATGCAGAGGCTGGGGACAACTTAAAAACAACATCAATAGTCTACAGGTACCCAGATTAAGAGGCAGATAGGTAGGTAAATGATCCTGCTTCAAATAATTAACATTAGCTATATAATACCATTATAAAAGTGGTGTTGTTTTAATTAGGTGATATACTGTTTGTAATTAGTACCAGGTGAGTGTGGTTAAATTGAATAGAGGTTGTTTTTCAATTTGATTGGTTTACACACAGCTTTTATCCATCTAGTTAGTATAATAGACAGCTAGCCTATTTGTGCACCAGCACGAAGTGCCAGCCAAAGACCCTCTCTACCAAAGAGCTGGGAGTCTAGCTGTGGGAGTTCTGCAAGGAGAGGCTGTGGAGAAAATCCGAACCTAGCAGCACTCTGGAAAACGCCAAATACTAGACAGGTCTGTACCCTCCCCCACCGCTCCTGCTCTCTCGCCGCTGCTCCCCTAACCCCTCTAACCTCATCCCTCTGCCTCTCCCCCACTCTCTCCCTCCCACACTCTCTGGCACCCTCTGGAACTGTCACTCTTCTGCTAACAAAGCTGATTTCATCTCTGCCTTTGCCTCCCAATAAAATAAAAATAACTAAACCACCCAAGACAGTATTTACCTGCAAGTTTCAAAACAAAACACATTTGGCTGGAAAACTGCCAATCTGGCAGCACTGACTGGGAAGTAGCCTATAAAAGTCGCATGCAAGACACATGCATTACCTATTAAATGTTACCTCAAGCTCAATGAACAAATAAAACAGGAATTTGTATCATTTTTTGTAAGAAATCTATATTTTGTTGGCATTCCGGTACTTTTGGATTTTGGACCACACCACTGGCCGCAGGCATGCATACTTCATCACTCAGGCCTTCCAAACATCCCTCCATGCATCTTTGAAATGTGGCTGGAGCATTCATTAACCCGAATGGTATCCTATAAAAGCAGTAAGAGGTTGACTTTCTCCATCCAAAAACCCTGATGGTAAGCCTTACCTTGGTCTAGAGAAATTTTCAATCTTGGACTGGGTGTCCATTTTAGACAAAGTATTTACAAGACCACTCCGCTGTGTCTGGGTGGTAGGCTATTCTCAATCCCTCTTAACATCAATTGGAACTTCGGACTTGATTAACTGCAATTTTCCAAGCATGGGTCGACGTCTTAGAGTGATATTATGCTTAGTAGGATTGCTAACAGGAACTGTTATACAACATGTTGGCCCTTTTGGCACCCTCACTAAGATTTCACTCATGTTCAGGTCTTCCAGGTTACAGGCAGTTACATCTGGTTCAAAGACCCCTGGAGCTGCCTCTGAGTCAAAACCTGTACATGCCCAATACTTTACATTGGCCATTTCACCCTTGGGAATTGTCACACCTCGTTTTCAAACTTTAACTACACACAAATGTTTGGATTTATTATTCTGGGTGATGTTTACAAGAGTGTGAACATCTTTAGGCTTTACATGAGGCCAGGCTATTAATTGGTAGCATGGGTGGAGTATTTTAGGAACAATACAATTACTTTTAACAATCTCCTCAATTACATTATATCCAATAATAGGGATTTCTAATTGGTGGTTATTCACCAAAACAGGTACAGTCAAGACTTCATCATCTGGTTCCAGCGGAACCGAATTTCAATCCATCCTTTGAAAGGAATTGGGGTCCCATTGGCAGCCCTGAGGTCAAGTCTAACAATTCTTTCAGATGTCGAACACATACGTGTGGCAGGTTTTCTGTCCGCCATGGACAGGGGAGTTCCAACATCTGTAGCTGGGGCTTCCTAGCCAATGCAAACTTGAGCTCCTGTATCCCACAACACTTCTTTTTTGACATCATTAAGCTGTGCCACAGAAAGGCAGTTCAGTTTTGTCACCCTGAATCTCACACAAGACAAAAAAGGAAAACTACTTTATTTCACATAATCCCTAACCTGTAACCAAGCTAAACCTAACATGCATACTTCTGAACCTGCAGTAAGCAGAAATTAATTGTAAAGATTACTCGCCATTCACACCAGACAGTTTCTTATACATCAAACATCAAACAATCTGGTTGAAATAATCTGGACATCTTTTCCAACCTATGCATTATTGGTTGTTAGATTTAATGTTGATGCAGGTATCTTAAAAGAAGACATGCACAAGAAAGCACTTAAAGCACTAAATCAGTACTCCTCTTCCTCAAAACTGACTTTGCTGGTGAGGACCAAGAAAAGATGTTATCAGTCCTGTGAGAACTCTGTTGTTTATTGTTTACCATTTACGTTACTAAATACAGTAAGCGCATACAGGAATGGTATGGCAGGGTGGTAGCCCTGTTTAGGGAATTAAAGTTTCGTTTGTGTTTTGTTTATATTTTGTATCAATAATTGTCACTTCCTACCATGCAGCTCAGGTGCTCAGCGAGGACGCACTGACATGGTTTGGTTGACCAGGAGTCCCTGATTGGTTGGAAGGGCGTATCCTGAGGTGCTCCGACCATAAAGGGAGGTTGCACTGAACACTCGCTCTCCTCCTCCTATCGCCTCTATAGCAGGTCTGCTGTGTGCAGCCAGGTCTGGCGGAAAGGGTCAGCGTTCGGCTCAAGAAAGTTATCAGTGAAACGGGCGAGTGAAATAAAACAAGACCGTGGGCAACAGCAACAAGTCACTGTGGGTGTGACTCGGGATTGTCAGGATTGATATCACCGGGTACATGAACCAGGACTTGTGGTGTTGGAAAACTTTTATTTATTAGCTGTGTTTTAATGTGTTTCGTTTTGGGACATTTTTACACTGTTTCAACACTGAGTGTTTTCTTCCGCATTAGCGATATGTAACTACATCTGATTCAAATTTTCTTTTTACTTTTACTCTATAAACCTCCAATCAGAAATGAGAGCACTAGTTCTCAATGTCTTTGCTAACATGTCATGGGTTATTTTCCAGCAATTGGCTTTCAGAAGTATGTTACCTCGTCAGTATTGTATTTATCTCCCTTTTAACCAAATTTCTACTGCATATAACTGGCACGTGGCTTTCAGTAGAAAACCTTTCCTTGTTACTATGTATGGAATGTGTTTGGGGGCCTTTCTTAAATGACCCATAATGGCAATGATAAGTAATGTATAACATTTGTCCAGTCATAGAAGTCCACAGGAGGTTCAGAGGTAAAGTTGAGAAATATGAAAAAGGTAAAAAGGTAAATAAAATAATGAAACAAGCAATCAGAACCACTTCAAAATTGTAAGCTTCAAAGCTGCTAGGATCACATTGGAGGGCAACTGCAAAGTGAGAAAAAGCCTGCAATGATTGGCACACTCCAGGGGAAAGCACAGACAGTCGTGGTTGTTCATCCTGCCTGAGAAGTGATGATTTTACCACCAGGAATCGATCACCACTGCCAAATTGTGTTTTCTCTGCCTTTACCTTTTCATTTCTAATCAGCAGGAAAAGCTCACTCAGTGGAACTAGGCTAAATGAGGACAGAGTAAAAGGCAAATTTATGGAAGGCCCACTGAGCAACACATCAAGTTTAACATTTTTTGTTCAATTTTTATACATTAAAGTAGTTAATGAATTGACTTAAATGATACTGTCAAAATAACGGGACACCCAATAAGTTCCATATGCACAAGGTAATTATCAGTTTAATCAAAACAATCTACAGTGACATGCCTATTGCCCAAGTGAAATCTGTACAATGCTAACTATGAGTGCTCCTGGCAAACAACCTTTAGCTGTAATTAAAACAAGTGTTATGCCTTCATTAGCATAAGTTGATTTCATTATGGAAATAAAGTCTGGGGACTACAATTTGTCCATGAATATTGTCTACTGTGTTAATGGATCAGTTTGAAAGTCTAGTGCTTCTCTGCAGTTTATGAAAACAAATAGTTTCATCTCCATTTTCTCCACAGCTGAGTTTTTCAGCATTGCTCGTTTCACTGTAATGTATTAGCTCTTAAGCTTAAAGGACACTTTTGTGAAATCAATGCAATTATGCAGATAGGTGACAAAGCAGAATGCTCTGAATGGCAACCTCCTGCTCAGATTTTGTAAAACTGAATTGTTCCCATACTGCGCAGGCTGTAGAAGAGGTTTTTTATACAATCAAATAAAACAAACAAATGAACAATGTTTTGGAGAGGTATTTTCAATGTGCATGGTTATGGCTTTTCATTTGGGTTGGGCCCTGTTAAGTTAAATTCCCTCTCTGATTGCTGTTGTCTAGTTTACCCTACTTTCAACCTAAATTAACGTTCTGTTTTACCCTGTGTGTGTCACTGGGTAGACGCTGACTTCAACTGACATGGTCTGTGGGTCGAATTATGCCACTGGCTGTTTTAACACTGTAACAGGGGTGTTCTGTTAAAGTGTGGGTATCCCCTGAGAGAAGTGAGAGACACAGGCGTGTTTGAAGTTGAAACGCCTGGTTTTATTTATAAACAAGGACTTACAGGCAGTTGCAGTGATTGGTGGCCCTCATGCAGGAGGATATTTACAATGCAGTACATGTCCAAAAAGTAAAACAAAACACTCTACAAAAACAACTAGAAAATAAAAGGTGGACAAGCACTACTCCCACTAAAAGGGAGGTCCTGCTTCAGGAACCTCCTACCTGCATAAACTAAATCAACTTTGGTGGGATTAAAATCCCCTAAATTAATCCTTACCGTTAACACACTTTGGTCTTTGGTCATGCAGTTGGTTCCCACTTCCTGGCTATCCGCACAGTCATGAATCCTCATGCTGGTGCATTGCACTGCACAGCACAACACAGCACTGCACAGCACTGCACAGCACAGCACTACACAGCACAACACAACACAGCACTAAACAAAGAAGAGAATATTATTTACCAGGGCAGGCCTCAACCCTGCCACAAATACATATTTGCCTCAAATGAGCAAGGAAAGGTAGGACTAAATGTGGGATACAATTACTGGTAACCATTTCTGAATGACTGTTATTAGGAATAAAACAATTATAAGTGTCAAATATGTACATTTCTCCTTTCCTATTTCTTGGTGTAGTGGTTATAGATTTCACAATAACAGCAATTCATTATTTTCAGTCAGTTATTTTTGGTGCTGGAAAAACCTCTGCAAATCATTGCATTAAAGACAGTGTTAAAAGCTCAGTAAAACTACAATTACGTCCAGCTCAATCCACACATCATGAAACCAGACATTTAAGACTCAAGCAGCTGCATTTTTACTACCCATTCACTTTCTTGACACCATTCTCGTTCAAAATGCTGTCATGGTGAATGACTGATTAGTTCAGTTGCATGCATACAGGAGGCGAAGACCTCGTTGCTGAGGCTCTATGGTATTTCATTTTATAATTTTCCCTTTCGAACACAGACTCCTCTTTAAAAAATAACATTTTTTATATATATAGTGAATGACAATCATGTGAAACTCATGCTTAATCTGGTACTAAATCTACTGCCACCTGTTGCACAATTTACACATTATTTATTTTCCCATTCCTGTTACTTGATTAGACTACAATAACAATAAAAGATAAAGTAAGGTACACTTTGCTTTACTGTAAAGTGGGGTTAAATAATCTGTATATTTTAAAACAAACTAATTAATCGAGGTTGGCAGTGTGAATGCATTGCATATGAGATTACCCTTTTTTTGTTGTGGCAATAAGTTCTGCATTTATTTTAATGAATTGCAATGCATTTCTATAACCTGTTGCATTTCTATAACCTTATTCTATAACCTGTTGCACGCTTTATTCTTCTGGTGCGTAGGCTTTTTTAATTCACTGTGTGTTCCGCTTTACTTCAATTTGTTTCAGAACTTTATGCTGGTAGGTACATCTAAAGAACTGTTCTTTTTTTCCTCTCTGCTGCATTAATCTTAGTTTTTGTGGACTCACAAATCCAAGTAAGGAACCAAGCAGTACAGGTTAGTGCTGCCTTGGGGAAGACATTCATAACTGCCAAGTACCCATGACGATTCCAGGCTAGCTTGAGAGTGAGAGATACAATGAGCGCAAGTAAATTGATTATAAACTGAGTAATAAAAAAACAAGAACACATGGAGAACAATAAGAACTGTGCAAACAAGATGAAGAAGACACTAGAGGAAAGAAGTCACTGGTAAAATCAATATGTTCTCTTTCTTCAAATAATACTGCACAGAGTAAATGTTTCCTGTCTGTTTCACGCCCATAAGGATGGCCTTTATGGCCTAAAATGTGTAATGGATCGGGCAGGAGTGGTGTTTATTTCACCAATATGTTTCAACATGTTTGTAATGCCATGACTGATCAATTCAAATAAGTATTAGAAATGAATGAATCAATAATACATGATTTATTTATTTATGTAATTTCAATAATAATACACTCAGTTTTACAATTTGAATCATTTCTACTGATGTATTAGTATTTTTTGACCTGCAGACACAACAGTGCTTTAAGAGTTATGTTAAAAAGGATACTTTAAAAGCTTCAAATAAATAACAAAGGTGGTAAAAACAAGAGCTTTTACAAATTTTTAGTTTCAGAACTGCCAAGTAGTAAATGCTTTGTAATTTAGAGTGTTGTGGAACTTGATTAAAAAAATGTATTATTATTATTATTATTATTATTATTATTATTATTATTATTATTATTATTATTATTATACAGCAACAAATCTCATTTGTGACATTTTAGTTCTACCTTAATAATTTACACATAAGAATGTATATGCATATTTTTCCTCAGGGACTCCTTAACTCCTTATTTATGTTGTAAATCATTCTTCAGTACAGTGATTTGTGGATTGATAGAAAATGGATGTATGAACTGGGGCTGCATAAAAACTCCAGCAACCATGAAACAAAAACACAAACCTGCAAGGCTATAGACTTCATTCAGGTCTTAAAATGAATTAATCCTTTCTTTATGTATATATGCAGATAAATACAAAGAAAAGAAATAGTATAGTTAACTTCACATTTCACATTTACTCTAAAAGTACTCTATAGCTTTGAAAAAGCACTGAGGAATATTCTGCACATCTACTGGTATATTGTTGTCTTGTTTAAGCCATTACAGCAGGGCCCTCAGATACACTTCTATATGTTGTTATACTGTCAGTACACAAAGGGTCTTGTTATAATGGTTTAAGTGACAGTGGTTTCCATTAGTTAGATCAGTAGAATATCTGTTCAGGGTGAATATAAAGTAGGCCACTTTAACATGGTGTAGCAGCAAATGCATTGATCTTGTGAACAGTATAGTAAGATGGGAAACTAAATCCCATATCGCCATAGGGGACACATCGCATGGTTAGGATGGAGCTGGTATTCCATCTTCTGTTAGGAATTCTGCGGCATTCAGGCACCATCTCTTGAAATGTGATGATCCATGTTGACACTGTCATGGTATTAGTCTCTGTTAACTCCTCCATGTAGATGTCGAATTGCATCCCCTATGCATGGACATGTGCTGATTCTGATGTGCCTACAACACTGCAACAGCATTCCATGCTGCTCCCCTTATAAAACTTGTTGTTTTTTTTTTTTAAATACATAACATAAGCGTAGGGAACTGCAAAATGACTGTGCTAATTTACCATGGTTTTACAAAGGCTCATGGACAGCAAAAGCAATTATTTTATTTTTGGATATTCTTATACATGGTTGGTTTCTGACAGAAGCAGATTACCACTTACAGAGCAGCCCCATTTAGAAGGTGATGACCTTAACTTACTGGTGTTAGATGAGTGCAGGTGACAAGGAGAGCATAGCTTAGGAGTGTATTGATATTTACATAACCAGAACTTTTCTAGCTTTCCAGCTAATATCCTATTAATATTGTCAAGTTGGGTTAAAGTATATTGAGTACCAGCTGTGACAAGTCTTGTCCAAGATGTTTGGTCACAAGTGCCAAAAGGTTCCATAAGTTATTTAATAGAAACACATTATCAGCTCTATGCTAATTTTCCCATTGTTTGATTGACAGATACATTTTTCGTGCTGCTTATGCCATACTTGTCTTCACCAGCCCCTGAACAGATTAAGGTATTTCAGTCATATCCTTTGGAATGAGTGCAATGTTATACCATCTGTCACACTGTGTTAAAACAAGTGCTCAAGAGCTGCCTTTCTGAGTACCAGGAGGCTCATCATCATAACCAATGTGAATAAGGAACAAAGACCTCAAGATGCTGCTGTGGCCGATATCTCTGAGCCTGCAGCTCTGGCAGCTTGGTATGTGGCTTGGCAACTTGACAGAGATGTGCAAAGTGTATCTTGCTATCTCTGCTCTCCTCACTCCTTGTCTCCAGGAGTAATCACATCAGGGGCTTTATACAATAGCGTAAGACAGTTAGTAGGACAAAGCCATCATACATTGTGCAGTGTGATTATTACCATTGATTACAGTTCTGAAAGCCCTTATCTGTATGAAAGTAATCTAAACACTGGTTTTAAGATGGTAGGGTTAATATCAGTTTCAGTTTCCTTGATTTCACTTTGTCAATTATCTGTGTTTCTGTTGTTTTTTCTGTGACTTATTAAAACCACAATGAAGCACTTTTGTCCGGTGCTGCTTGTTGATGTGAAATGCAAACTCATTGCAGAACAGACGACTATTTATTTACATGTGTAACACGTATGAATCACCCAATAAGAAACGATGATATTAAAATGATAATGTGTTCCCTGCTTGCTAGCAGCGGAAAACACATTCAAGTATTATTATTATTATTTCTCTTTTGTTTTTGTTGTGTTCATTTCTATTTAAATTTAGTTTTTTTTCCCTGTGGTCAGATCTTGAAAGGTATTTAATACTTACACTACCGGTCAAAAGTTTTAGAACACCCCATTTTTCCAGTTTTATTGAAATTTAAGCAGTTCAAGTCCAGTGAATAACCTGAAATGGTACAAAGGTAAGCGGTAAACTGCCAGAGGTTAAAAAAGTTTAGGTTACCAAAAACTGAAAAATAATGTACATTTCAGAGTTATACAAAAGGCCTTTTCAGGGAACAAGTAATGGGTTAACAACTTACAGCTGTTCTGCAGCAATGGAAGTAAATTAAGCCTTGAAAGTTGATGCTAACAATTCCTACAGGTGTCCCAACTTTTGTTGATTACTTACAAACCCTCTGTCTGTATAAAAGCAGTGGAACAGACTGTGTTACTACACCCTCTTAAGCATTATTTGGACAGTATTGTACTGCAGGAAGTAGTATATTGCTATCATAATGGCGAGAAAAGGCAATTAACAAAGGAAGACAGACAGACCATTATAACCCTTAAAAGTGTAGGTCTTTCCCTTAGAGAAATTGCAAAGAAAGCCAAGGTGTCAGTGAGTACAGTTTCCTACACCATCAAAAGGCACTTGGAAACTGGAGGAAACTCTGACAGGAAGAGGTCTGGCAAACCCAAAGCCACAACAGAATCAGAAGACAAGTTTCTGAGAGTCAACAGCTTGCGTGATAGGCGGCTCACAGGACAACAGCTTCAAGCACAGCTTAACACTGGTCGAAGTAAGCAAGTCTCAGTTTCAACTGTGAAGAGAAGACTTCGAGCTGCAGGTTTGACAGGTCAGTGGCAGTAAGAAAGCCATTGCTAAGATGGCAAAATAAGAAAAAGAGGCTTGCCTGGGCCATGAAGCACCGCCAGTGGACTACTGAAGACTGGAAGAAGGTCTTATGGACCGATGAATCAAAATTTGAAATCTTGGTTCATCACGCCAAGGTTTTTTGCGCCGTCGAGTAGGCGAAAGGATGGTTCCTCAGTGTGTGACACCAACTGTCAAACATGGAGGAGGAAGCGTGATGGTCTGGGGCTCTTTTGCTGGATCCAGAGTCGGCGACTTGCACAGAGTGAGTGGCACCCTGAACCAAAATGTCTACCACAGCATTTTGCAGCGCCATGCAATACCCTCTGGTATCGCCTAGTTGGTCAGGGGTTCATCCTACAGCAAGATAATGACCCAAAACATACCTCCAGGCTATGTCAGAACTACCTTAGAAGAAAAGAACAAGGCGGTAGGCTTCAAATCATGGAATGGCCAGCACAGTCTCCAGACTTAAACCCCATCGAGCTGGTTTGGGATGAACTGGACAGAAGGGTGAAAGCAAAGCAACCTACAAGTGCAACACATTAGGTGGGAACTTCTGCAACAGTGTTGGGAAGAACTTTCGAACAATATTTGATTTCCATTGTAGAAAGAATGCCACGAGTGTGTTCGGCTGCTATATCTGCAAAAGGTGGCTACTTTGATGAGTCAAAATATAGATTAAATTTTGTTAAACAAAACGATTCCATGATTTCTTTTATCTCCAATTGTTTATTTGTTCTATGCTTTAATTTCAGAGTACATTGAGACATTAAACTGCGTAAATTTCAATAAAAACTGGAAAAATGGAGGTGTTCTAAAACTTTTGACCGGTAGTGTATATGTATAAGTGTTGGTGTTTGGTTACTGGTAAACGGCTTAGCTGTCCAGTTTATTAGCTAGAACTTGAAAATATTTAGCTAAGCACTCCTTGCTGGAGTTAGGCTTTTGTTTTATTTATTTTGTGTTTGTAAATGAAAATAAATATATAGGCAACGCCCTGTTTTTGCAACCTATCTCTGGTCCAGAGAATCTTCATTTTACACTAGAAGCCAGTGTGAAAGGTCCTGATTGTGGCAAAGAATACCCCACTTTGCCACACCATAAACAGTTTGTTTTATAACCTCAGTGCACTAGAGCGGCCATTTTGAAAAGAGCTTTAAAGCAGACTTTAAAGTTGTAAGTGTAAAAAGTTGTCATGTTGTTAACAAGGAAAAGAAAAATTATAGGTATGGTATTTAAACAGTTGTAGCAACACATGGGAAAGTATAACGCTATATTTTTCGGAACACTCTACTTACACTTTAAGATCCATAAATTTAAAGTAATAAAATAGAAAATTGCTGAAATTAACAGGTGCAACAGCCATGGTACAGTATGTCTTTATTACCGTTTTTTAAATAGAAATATACTGATATATTAAATAGGCAAGGGCCCAACACTTGTACCAGAAAATCCCATATTTTAATGTATTCTGTTTGGGAATCTAATTTGTTTTTGATTAAGGAAGTCACGTTCTATTACTACTCATCTGGCTTCTTCAGTTTTATAAAAGGCAACACTACACTAAATTGATGGTTTAGTTGGGGATGGTAATTAATCTCTTTTGTTTCCACCTGATTTTGTTGAGTCAATAATGTCACTCACAATAAAGTTAAACTAAAACCTTTTCCTCTGAAGCTTGATGGCTCATAGCAGAAGGTAACTTTTTTAGATTTGAACATTGCAGTTACCGTTATTAGATTTAAACTTTGAACTTACCATTATTAGATTTATTAGAGTCTAAAATTATACTGGAACCTTAATACTCTAAGATATCAAATGACCACAGCATAGTGACAATGTATTAACAATTACCTTGTCTAAATTATTAAAGTATAGCACTACACTGCTTAAAAGATTTTTGCCTTTATGTATACTATTCATGGTACAGGAGCAAGGGCTGCGTGAAAGAAGAGAGTTGAAATGCGAGAAAAGTGCTTGTGACTTAGAAAAGTGAGCAGCCGAGGAGGTGAGGCTGGACCAACCCGCCTCCAAGGCTGGGAGATGAGCTTCGCTTTCCCCAAGGTGAAACGAAAAATAGAATAGCGGAAGAATCGAAAAGATGAAGAGAAGTCTAGAGGTCTCCCTGGCTTGCAAGGGTCACCTTTGCTGAGTGAGGTCGAGGTGGCCGGGGGAGACTGGGACACTGGAAAAAGAAAAATAAGAAATAATTAGAGAGCCACCTCCGAGGAGTCGAGGCCGTGTGGCTTGGCTCCGAGGCTGGGAACAAGCTTTGCTCTCCAGAGTGACATGGGTGAAAAAGGGTAGAATGAGCAGGGGAAAAATGAAAAGAAAGAGAGGATAATTTTGGCTGGGGGTCCCCTCTGGCTCGTGGAGAACCTTCTTGACGGAGGACCCCGGCTCCCCACAACTGTGCCACCAAAGCAATGGAAAATAAATAGAAAAGGAATAGATTTATTTTATTATTATTGATGGGTAATTAAAGACTAATCTCAGTGGAGAGGAAATCCCCATGTGGGAGGAAATCACTGGTGGTCCTGGTGGAGAGATGGCCCTACTCCAGGCATACTAGCAATACTCTGTTGGGCAAAAGAAATATCATGGAGAGAGGAATGATGAGGAATGATGATTTTTTTGATGAGGTGCTGGTTGACATTGACTTTGGCTGTTGGGGTTACTGCACCAAAACATAAGGAATGGATTGTCTTTTGCATGGGCATTCCTGGTTGAAGGGGAAAACCTGATGAAGGCGGTAAAGAGGACCAGCTGGTCACGGGGGAGAGGGTGGAAGGAGTGAAGGCAGCAGTCGTGTAGTCTTGGATGAAGGTGTGGAGATTGAGCAGGGATGAATCAATAATGTAACGTTGTAGCAGTGGTGAAAGAGACTGCCAGCAGATGAGAGGAGGCAGATTGGAAGCAGTAGCAGAGAGAAGATTGGCAACTTGCCGGCAGGGCGGGTGCAACGGGAACAACTGAAGTGATGGCCATGGCTTGAGTGGCTGGTGCAGCTGGTATGATTCTGAAGCAGGACCAGGCGATCAGTGACTGAAGAAACTGTGGGCTTGAGTGGTAGAATGAGTTGCTTGATGTCATAATGATTTGAAGGTGCATGGAGGAGAAAGAATCAGTAGACGCAGATCAGGTAAAACAGCATATTTTGTGTACCAACAAATCACTTTACCCGAAGCCGATCTGAAGAAGGTCTGATACCAGAAAAAGATCCGATCATCCCTTCATGTCAAATAAGACTAGTTTGAAATATTCTCCAAGGCAGCCCCAAAAGTATAAATACAAAAATAAACATTAATGCAGTAATGAATACATTACATCCAATTTATTTATTTATTTATTTATTATAGAAGCCTATCTGAGTTTGTGTGATTCTTGTAATATTAAAAATTAATTATTACTCTGCCCACTTTTGTACTTTTATTAAATAAATAAATAAATAAATAAATAAATCAGATAGTTTGATAATTTTATTTGAAAGCATAGGTCTGCAATGTATTTGTTAAACCACTTCCACAAAATGAGTGACATTCCACCCATTTTCGTTAATATCTTTGGAGATGAAACTCCAGAGAACTG
>JAGXEW010000814.1:0-48098 GCA_030684275.1 Acipenser oxyrinchus oxyrinchus
GGCGCCATGCAATCCAAACGGCATTACTTTATATTGGAACAGCCCTAGAGGTGTAGCAAAAGCTGTTTTTTCCCTAGACGAGGGGCTAAGAGGGATTTGCCAATATCCCTTGGTAAGATCTAAAGTTGTTAAATATTTAGCCGAACCCAGCCTCTCAATTAACTCGTCTACCCTAGGCATGGGATAGGAATCAAACTTGGATACCTGATTTAATTGCCGAAAATCATTGCAAAACCGCCAAGTTCCGTTGGGTTTGGCCACCATTACAATAGGGCTGTTCCATGGACTCGAAGACTCCTCGATCACATCCATTCGCTTCATGGCTTCACCTCGTGAACAACTTCATTCCGTTGGGCCTC
The DNA here is from genome assembly GCA_030684275.1 of Acipenser oxyrinchus oxyrinchus. NCBI lineage: Eukaryota > Metazoa > Chordata > Actinopteri > Acipenseriformes > Acipenseridae > Acipenser > Acipenser oxyrinchus. The sequence continues at coordinate 360 of JAGXEW010000814.1, forward strand.
CGGGATCCTGTAGGACCTAACCCGACACACACCCCAGGGGTGTGTGGACCTCCTGTTGAATAATCGAGGTTCTTCCTGGTATGGGAGAAAACACATCTCGATTAGCCTTAACACATTCTTGAACTTCTTGAATTTGCTGAAGAGTAAGTGAGGGGCCTATATTAACGGACCTTTCCTCTAGTCCTTTCTCCCCTTCTTTACCCAACGCCACCATTGCTACCAGTTCTTCCCGATCTACCCATGGTTTAAGAAGATTGATATGATACACCTGTTCTTTCTTTCGCTTATCCGGTTGTCTTACCCTATAGTTCACTTCTCCTACTGAAGCTATTATCTCATATGGCCCCTGCCATCTAGTTTATAATTTACTCTCCGGAGTTGGCACTAACACCATAACTCTATCTCCGGGTTAAATGTACGGCGCATCACCGATTTATTATACTGACCCGCTTGTCGGGCCTGGGCTTCTTCCATGTGGGCCTTTACTATGGGAGTTACTTTATCAATCCGGTCTCGAACCTGTAAGATGTAATCAACTACGTTACGACCTGATGATATTTGGGCCTCCCACGTTTCTTTGGCTATATCCAAGATTCCCCTTGGCTGTCTCCCATACAACAACTCAAACGGTGAAAAGCCTGTAGAGGACTGTGGCACCTCTCGAACAGCGAACATCAAATACGGTAATAGGAGGTCTATCCCTGTTCACTTCTTTGGACGTCTGGGTTCATCTCCATTGTGTTCTTGGAATTCTTCTTTGAAAAACGGATACACTCTGTACTTACCCGTGTTTCAGGACAGCTCCAGCAGAGGGAGCCGATCTTGTACTTACCTGTGTTTCAGGACAGCTCCAGCAGAGGGAGCCTGTCTTGTACTTACCTGTGTTACAGGTCTACTCCAGCAGAGGTAGCCTGTCTCGTTCTTACCTGTGTTACAGGTCTACTCCAGCAGAGGGAGTCTGTCTTGAACTTACCTGTGCTACAGGACTACTCCAGCAGAGGGAGCCTGTCGTGTACTTACCTGGGTACCCGGAATACTCCAGCAGAGGGAGTCCATCCTGTACTTACCTGTGACCCAGGACAGCTCTAGGAAGAGAGCTGCCCTGTTCTTACTCATGGACTAACTCACCTCAGTTGAAGCATCCTTGCACTTCTCTTCGATCTCCACGTCTTGAAGTAGCTTAGAGAGGGTTGAAGAAGTGAGTTAGTCAGTGGCCCGCACAGGGCGAGATCTTTGACAGAAATTGCTTATTGATGTAAATATTATTGATGTAAATAAAATACACTTGCCTGCAAACGTACTGAGTCTGTGCCAGTTGGTGGAACGGGAAAGCAGTGGTTCAAGCGCACTTAGTTATTGGATCCTTTACAATATTTATATACACTGTAAATAAATGTCAGAAGGCTGGTCAGTATAGTACAGAACCCCTAAAGGGACATTGTGAAAATAAATAAATAAATAAATAAATACTTTTGCATGCGCATGAGAAACATATCTTGTGCGCACCACACAGTAGGCCTATGTAGTGCGCACGCGAAAGTATTTCCTGCACTCACACCACATTGTCAGAACTGTAGGTGGGTTACTGTAACCTAGTAGTCGCATTCATGGCTGTTGAGCAATTCATTGCATTTTACTTTGACCTTGGACTGAAATATAAAGACATTGTCTCTTTACACCCGTCATGGGTATGTGATAAGTGAAAGATATTTAAAACGTATTTTGAATCTATGTGGCGTAAACAAGAAATAGTTTCTCGTGTGCATGAGTTAGTTTCTGGTCAGTTTTCTAGAATATACAGCCGATGAAATAGTTGAACTATTTTCAAATATGCCACTGTAACAAACAAGTTATTAAAGCTTAAATAGTCTCCTGAATTCAAAGTAGGTTTACCCCTGTCCTTGTTATTAAAAATGACACAGCAGTTTTACGTTTATTTTGGGGATTTTACAAATATTTAAATGTTTTCAAATAATATTGAATTGTGAGAAGAACAAAACAAATCTTTGAATATTTGTTAATATGATTTACTTTTGGAAGGCATGTTTGAAAAGTTAAAAATAATAATAACTGTGAAAAAAGTGAAATCATTGAAACTATTTGTTTTTTCAGTGTAACTATATTTGTCCCAGGTCTGCTCCTCATTAAGTAAAGGGTGGATATGCAGAAGCATTATTGTGTGTGTTTGTGGTGTGCTGCTTTATTTATTTGTTTGCAGCAGTGAAGGCATTGCCCAGCCTGGGAACTTTATTTTGTAAGTTTGGTTTGTTATTTTTGTTTAAAGGGGACCTCAGGTTGTTGTTTTTACGCTATTAAATTGCAGTCTACAGCTCAGTTTCCCAAAGGCTTTCCAAATGTACCCTTCTGAAGAAGTTTAGAACTACATTTCCCATTATCCTCCTACTCATGTATCTATGATGGAGGTGATGGGGAGTGCAGTTCTGAAGTTCATCTGAAGGATACTTTTGGAAAGCCATCTTGGAAACTCAATGCTGTAGACTGCAATTTAATAGTGTAAAACAAGTGGTCAGGATGTCAAAGAAAATAATAAAAATAATATACACACTTTAAACAGTTATAGCAACATATAACACACACACCCCGCCTATTCATTTTGTGTATTTATTTAATAAAACCTTTTGTTTAATTGCAACTACTGTCCTCTGAGTCTAACCACTAGTGCTATCCTGCCACACTACACCAGAGCTGGGCCAAAATTGTTTTGTTTTGTGTCAAATTCAAATTGAGTGTCAAATGTTTGATTCTTAACAACCTGGGACAAATAATTTCGCTTTCAGAATTAATTTTGACTGCTCAGTTACCTTTTAAAAATGGCAGCAAGTGTAGATTTATTGAAGAAAGTTTATCAAGAACAAGGCTTAACCTCTTTTGAATGCAGGTTAATAATTAGATATGTTAAAGTTCCATATTTAGTTAAATAGTTACTTTCTGGGATCTGTATTCAACTATTTTTCATCCCTTGTATTTAATTATTTTCAAATAATAGTTACTTTCTGCAATTTGTCTTTTATTATTATTTAAATAATAGTTACTTTTCACAAACTATATTCTACATTTATCCCAGGTCTTCACTACACACTCATCAATGAATCCATTATTAAACAATTCAAATCTGGGGGCTCCAGAGTGGTGTAGCGGGTAAAGGCACTCGCCTGAGTGCATCATGCGCTGCTAGGGGTGGGAAATTCAATTTCCTTATTTTAATTTGTGAGAAAAGTCATGCTGTTCAATAGACAATAGATAATATTGGGAAGGTAGCAGCTGTACAAGCGAAGCAAAACTAAAAACAAGATAAAATGAAGCAGCAGCCTTGAGCTGAGAAAATATTTCAATCTGCCACATAAGCACCTCAGAATGTATTTACTCAATAGCTGTAGCTCACCCCCATTCAGACAGAACTTAACTAACTATCCAGAAGCAATATATGAGGAAGGGTCTGATTCTTCGGATGTTTCTCAGGAAGAATCGGCAAGTGCGTGCCAGAGTGGAGATGTGCTGGGAATAAGAGAGGCAGGGGTCCAGGGTGACTCCGAGGTTTTTAGCTGAGGAGGAGGGAGAGAGTGTGGTAGATTCCAGAGGAATGGAGATAGAGAGATCAGAGGAGGGGGAGGAGGAGGAGGGAAAGAAAAGGAGGTCAGATTTAGAGAGGTTGTTTGAGGTGATGCGAGTGCATCCAGGAGGAGATAGCAGACAGACAGGTAGAGACACGGGAGGGATGGTGGAGTCTGAGGGGGGAAGGAGAGGAAAATCTGAGCATCATCAGCATAGAAATGGTATGAGAACCCATAGGATGCGATGAGGGGGCCCAGGAAGCGGGTGTAGAGAGAGAACAGGAGAGGACCCAAGACTGACCCTTGGGGACTCCTGTTGAGAGAGGGCGAGGTGTGGAGGTTGCTCCACGCCAGGTTACCTGGTAAGTGCGGTTGGAGAGATAGGAGGAGAACCAGGCAAGAGCAGTGCCAGAGATTCCCAGGTCAGCGAGAGAGGATAGTAGAATAGAGTGATCGACAGTGTCAAAGGCAGCAGAGAGGTCAAGGAGAATTAGGACAGAAGAGAGAGAGGCAGCCGGGCAGATTTTAGTGAGTTAGTGACAGACAGGAGGGCGGTTTCGGTGGAGTGAGCAGAGCGGAAGCCAGATTGGAGAGGGTCTAGCAGAGAGTGGTTGGAGAGGAAAGCAGAGAGCTGGCGGTGTACAGCCCGCTCAAGGGTTTTGGAGAGGAAGGGTAGGAGGGAGACAGGACGGTAGCTCTGGAGGGAGGTGGGGTCGAGGGTAGGTTTTTGAGGAGGGGAGTGATAGAGGCTTGTTTGAAGGCAGAGGGAAAGAGACCAGAAAGGAGAGAGGTGTTGAGAAGGGAGGAGATGAAGGGAAGTAGAGCAGGAGCAGCAGCTTGAAAGAGGTTAGTGGGGAGGGGATCCAGGGCACACGTGGTGGGTTTGTGACCCTGGAGCAGGAAGGAGAGGTTAATAAACAAACAAACAGAAAATAAAAAGGTTGTAACAAAAAAGGACACGGCACTTGTGGCCAAAATAAACAGACAAACAAAACGGATTAACACTAAAACAAACAGGGACGAACAAACACGGTGAAAAACACTTATTATTATTATTATTATTCTTTTTACCTCCTCTCTCTCCCATTCTTTCACCCTGAACACACAACCCCGAGTGAGTGAAAACATGCTGCTTTTATGCAGTTGTACCGAGACTCGATTGCTAGTCAATCATTCAATTGGAATCTCAGTACAACTGCACGGGAATTTATTAAGTGTACTCCTGTGACCACACATTACATTTTAACCAGCACGTGAAGTGATTTATGCCATCCTCGTGCCTAAATACAAATCTACATTTTAAACGCACGTGAAACACAGACCTGTTTATATCCCGTGTACCAATGCCTATACACCAACATTAACACATGCAACATACAACATAAAACATAAACTACGCACAAGGTCGTGGCCACATTGCCACATATACCCCCTTGTGCACAGCACACATGGCCTCAACGGCCGCCTCCCCTTAAAAATCCAGCAGTCCAGGACAAAGTCTTGGGCCGGGAAGGGAGGCTTCAGTGGGCCCATGGCTGGCAATGCTGTCAGCACCCCTGCCGGTAGTGGCACGGCTGACAGCATGCTGGTCCACTCCTGCAGCGAAATTGCTGCGGGGATGGTGGTCTCCTGACCTCTCCCCTTTCTTCGTAGCCGTAGCTCCCTCCTGTGGGGCTCCAGCCACAAAACTCCTGCAGCGAAACTGCTGCTGGGGAAAGTGGTCTCCTGACCTCTCACCCTGTTTTTGTAGCCGGTAGCTCCCCTTTCTGGGGCTCCGGCCACCGCACTCCCTGTGGTGGAGGTGCGGGAAACAGAGACAGCTCCTGCTGTTCTGCTCCTGGCAGTGGCGGAGGCAGAGGCAGCTCCTGCTCCTCTGCTCCTGGCGGTGGTAGAGGCAGCTCCTGCTCCTCTGCTCCTGGCGGTGGTAGAGGCAGCTCCTGCTCCTCTGCTCCTGGCGGTGGCGGAGGCAGAGGCAGCTCCTGCTGCTCTGCTCCTAGTGGAGGAAGCAGTGGAGGTGGTGGAGGCAGAGGCAGCTCCTGCTCCTCTGCTCCTAGTGGTGGCTGTTACACTGAGACTTAATTCATTAAGAATTGTTAGTAGGAAGAATAATAAAACAAACCAGTTACAAGTGAAATATCGCAGTGTTTCGCATGAAGATTTTACACTACCTGATAATAAGGCTACCCCTCCAGGAGTAAATCTATAGCAATATCTGGAACGGTCTGGAATTGGGATTTAACTCGTTTTGGTATGAAGCTCTTCATATATAGGTTATATATTTCTCTCTATATGTTATGGACCGTTGCTGAAATCAAGCAAGCTGAGAGCCTTCTCACAAAACTACCTAATATTAAGCAACAATTAACAATGATCGCATTGAGGTACTCTAATCATCTCAATTAGTACCCTAGAACGTACTCCACTCTGTGACTCTACGTGCCAACGCTGCATTTCGTGGTAACAGAATGACTAATTGAAATGATTGAAGTAAGACAATGGGATGATTGTTAATTGTTGCTCAATAGTAGGTAGTTTTGTGAGAAGGCTCTCAGCTTGCCATTACACCAACTGTCTGATCGACTGCTGAATGGGGAGTCTATATCAGCATCTTGTGGCCGGAGGACTGAAATACAGGTTAAAATACCATCTACCAAAACATGCAGGGCCCTACCTATAACATCCATTATCATAACCGTTTATTCCTTTAGAGGGTTGTGGTGAGCTGGAGACTAACCCAGCAGACACAGGGCGCAAGGCAGGACCACACCCTGGATGGGATGCGAGTCCATCGCAGGACACCACACACAATCACAGAGTGCAATTTAGAGTGACCAATCAAACTAAACAGCATGTCTGTGGACTGTGGGAGGAAACCGGAGTGCCCAGAGAAAACCCACAATGCAAACACGGGGAGAACATGCAAACTCCACACAGACAGACCCCTAGGCCAGATTCGAACCTAGGACCCTGGAGCTGTGAGGCAGCAGCGCTAATCACCATGCCACTGTGCCGCCCCTACCTATAATATATATATATATATATATATATATATATATATATATATATATATATATATTCTCCTCTGTCTCTATATCTATAGATAAATATCTATACAGATTTATTGTATATATAGTACACCTATATTTTATAGTTTATTAAATAGTTGATATATTTTTTAAAATAGTATATATTACATATTTATTATAAGTGTGTGTATTATTATTATTATTATTATTATTATTATTATTAAAATGATTCAGAATATTTGTGGATGGAACTCACCGGCTCCCAGGCACAGCAGCACAGTTTCACAGTACTTCCACAGTGCAATGAATACGCACACATTTAAATATATTAAAATAAAGTCAATAATGCTTATAAACATCTGCACACTAAACTAGTAATAATAATAATGTTGCATCTTTTACATCTGCCTTTAAAATACTTAAAATGCCACTCTGCTATTACTGACACTCCTGCTGTAACCAGCGCTCACACCTGAGAAGGCATTTCCAGGGTTAATTCCGATGAGGAAGTTTTGAAGCTCACTATCCCTCCCCCGCCTCTCCCCTCCTCCCACCTCTCCCCACCTCTCCCCATCTGTGGCCACTGCAGTCCAGAGCCCCTTGGAAACAAGGAAGGACAGTATACTCCCCTTCTCCCGACTCTCTCATTGGCTGCAGTGAGAGTGGGGATTTTCATCTTGGTTCATTCTGGGTCAGTAAGAGTGATGTAATTTCCCTTGTCTAATACCAGCTCCTGATAGAGATCAGTACTTTTACCTCCATTGTTTTGATCAGTTTTTTCACAGGAATGCAAGGGTAGAAAATTTAAGAAATCTTAACATGCCCGGGGATGTAGTTCCAACTTTGACATGCCCAATGCAAACATTTACACACCCAAAGTGTTGAAGTAAACTGTACACTGCTGTTTGCACATCATGAGCCAGCCTTCATATTAAAAATAAAGAGGGGCAATATTTGGTGAAGATGTGAAAGTACTGAGCGTGAACACACAAGTGTTTATTCAGTCATAGATATTTAATGAATCGCTTCTTTTGCTTTTATGACAGGAACAAATTTAAAAATAGCTGCCTGACTCAGGCATGATGTGAAATATATTAGCACTATTGTACTGTTTTTAATAAGAGCAGTATTGTAATAGCTGTGACCCTCACCAGGAGAAGCTGAATGATAATGGATGGATGGAGTATTACAGTAATACAGATAAGATCACTTCAGTAAAGTTTTTCTTTTTTTTAACCCTTTAGACCCCAGAATAAATATAGAATCCTCCTGTTGATTCCTGAGAATTTTGACCAAAAATGGAGATTCCGCCTAAGTTTTATTCAAATAAACATAACTAAAAAAACAAATAAAATGTATAATTACAAGTTTTATTTATTTTAAACAAGACAAATCATTCTTCAAAATGACACTACCCTTGCCAGATTTTACAAAGTGAAAATTAGGGTTCTACTTCCACAAAGTGGTTGTAAAGAAGAAAAAAAACAGAAACAAGTTATTATGTACACAAATATACTCTCAGCATTGTCCTAATGTGCCTCTAAAACCAAGAGTACATGTGTTCTTCTAAAACAAAGGTACACCTGACTTCTAAACAAGATACACATGTTTATTATTATTTGTTGCGCACGAGTCTTGCGTGGTTAGCAGTTTGGTTTGAACTCTGTAAAAACAAAAATGGTTGCTAGTTTCAGACCTAGATGTTGCTTTTGAAAAGTTAGCTGCATAAATCCCACTGAAGCAGAAACAAGGTAAGTAAAATATTACAATAATAATAATCATAAAATAACCTTTACAAAAATGCAATATTATGTAATAAAGTAACAAATACCCGTTTGCCTTTATTTAGCTCATTGTTTTTTATTGTGAGTAGTTATTTTAAAAGTTCAACTAAATTGATCAGTAATTACTGTTGATGTTCCCATTGTATAACATGATTTTACATTTTCAGTATGTAAATAGTTACTCAATTAAAAATACAGATTGTAAATAATAAATAAAAATAATAACATTACTACTCTGTCCAAAATATTACATTTGTATACAGCTGTATTTTTTTAAGGGTAATACTGTCAGGTGCTGCACAATACAACCAGACCTTATTCAATCAATCAATCAATCGGTCTGTCAATCGTCGCCAGCTATTAGTCTGGTCAACGCAGACCACAGCGGAGTACCCAAGCCTTTCGGTCTCGGGCCAGGCACATCCAATTCCGTCCCATTTCTTGTCGGAGCTGGTCTCTCCACCGAGTGGCTGGACGACCGAGCCGTCTTTGATGTCCAGTGGCAGCCATTCAGTCACGGCCAGTGTCCATCGGCTGTCGGTCCTCCTTGCCAGGTGGCCGCCCAGCGCTTCTTCGACTTGTCGGCCAACTCGACCGCGCCCTGACCTTGGTCATCTGCCGCATCTGCTCGTTGCTGATCCGTCCGTCCACTTGACGCCAACCATCCGGCGCTCGATCGCCCGCTCGGTGACGGCCAGTTTCAGCCGGTCGGCCACAGTCAGCGACCATGTCTCCGCTGTAAAGCATCGCCGCAGCACGGTGCTGTTGAACAATCCGCGCCGGGTCATGTTGTTGCCCATGTTGTTGACCACCTCGGCGATGGAGGCGTAGCTGATCCAGGCGGCCTTCCGCCTGCGCGCTAGCTCGCGGCTGTTCTTGTGCTCCATCGTCAGTTCTTGGCCCAGATAAATGTAGCTGTCGACCTGCTCGATTTGGTTCTGGCCGATGTGGATGGTGTTGTCGGCGACCTGTGCGTTTCGCATCCACTTTGTCTTGGCCATGTTGATCTTGAGGCCGACTGTGGCACCGCCTGGTTGAGCTCAGTCAGTCGCTGCTGCATCGCCGCCACCGAGCTGCCGATCAGCACGATATCGTCGGCAAAGCGCAGGTGGTTGAGCCATCGGCCGCTGATCTTGATGCCGGTGTTGTCCCAGTTGAGCTGGCGGAATACGTGCTCCAGGCAGGCGGTGAACAGCTTGGGCGATATCGGGTCGCCCTGCTTGACCCCCGCCGACTGCAATACGCAGTGGTCGGTCGAATAGGGTGATGTCGGTGGTGCAGCCACTGTTCAATTCCTGCAAGAGGGCTATATACTCGTTACCGATGCCCTGTTGTTGGAGGCGAGTAGCACGGCGTTCATCTCGGCTGTGTCGAAGGCCTTTTCAGTAGTCGCATTTAGGCGCAACACCAAGGGGTCTTGTACTCGCGGCTCTTTTCCAGCAGTTGGTTCAGCACATGGATGTGGTCCATGGTGCTATAGCCGCCCTGAAGCCGGCTTGTTCGGGTGGCTGTTGTTCGTCCAACTGCTTGGCCAGTCGGTTGAGCAGCACCTTGGTGAAGATCTTGTAGGTGGTGCACAGGAGCCAGATGGGCCGGTAGTTGCTGAGCTGCTCGCGGTCGCCCTTCTTATACAGCAGCACTGTCCTAGCCGCCTTCCACTGGTCCGGGATCTTTCTTTGCGCGGTAACAACTGAAACGGCTGGCCAAGGCTGCCCATAGCGCCGGTCCTCCCTCCTTGAACAGCTCGATCTCGATGCCGCCCAGCCCGGCGCCGGTCCTTCTCGGTCTTCTCGATCGCGTATTGGACCTCGCTGATAAGCACCGGCAGAATGGCTGGCAGTGTGTCGTGTTGCAGGTCGGGCGGGTCGACTGGGACCTTGCTAGCGAAGAGGTCGCAGTAGAAGCGGCTGCATTCGGCCTCGATGCCCGATCGGGATCTGGTCGTCCGCCCGTCGGCTGTCTTCAATGCCGGAATCTGGCCGCGCTTTCTGCTGCATCAGCCGCCTGCACTTCTTCAGGCTCTTTTCGCTCTTGGCGGCTGCTAGAAGGTGCTTGTTCTTCAGACCTTATTAAATACATAAAAAGACTTCATAAACATTCAGATGACAATAATAATAATTTTACTTAGACAAGCATATATGATGCCCTGACCTCTACTAATTCTTATAATAACAACGATACAACTTAGTAATCCAAAGCTGGATTTTTTTTTACGATTGTTTTATTATTTTACAATTCAATTACAGCAACACAGAAAACGTACATAGCACTGTAATCAACAACAAATAACTAATTCTTACAACAACGCATAAAATGTACTAACTTGCTGTAATCCAACACCAGTTTTTTCATGTTGTTTTTTCAATGACAGCGCATCACAATTCTGTTTTGAGATAACTGAGGCAATATCACAGCAATGTTGTTCAGCATATCACATAGTTTTCTTTCGGGATATAAGTTTGTCATTACAGCAGTATATTGTTTTTATATAAGTACTTGTTTGAAACTCCTCTATTTCATCCAAATCAATGTCTGAGGCAGATGAGATTGATCCGGGATCAATTTGAGAAATCATTTGTGCTGCCGCGTCAGCTCCAAAAAGTTTTCTCTTTGGTGCAGCCATCTTTGTTTTGGTATACTTCAAAACACTGATAACTTCAAAAGTTCAAATGCACAATGTCATTTCCACTTCCAGGTAGCAGGTTAGTCCCTTCTGTGTACCCGGAAGTGTCATTTGACTATGTTTATGAGATAATGATTATCTCAGCGCTTGAAAAAATACACTAGCGCTGGCGACCATCGGCAGGCGTTCTAGGAAACTACAGTGCGGGCGTCGGTGGGTGTTCTGGGGTTATGGTTAAATATATATAAAATTATATGTCGCCAATTATTTTACCTCCATTTTCTCCCTAATTCTGTCTCACCACTGCTGCTGCTGCAACCCCCTTCTAGCAGTGACTCGGCTGGGAGAGGCGAAGACAGACAGACAGACAGACAGACAAGCGCACTCAAGCTTTAGTAATCCTCCGAAACAACAACAACAACAACAACAACGTGCTTCAAGCTGTCAAGTCAAGCCGCCGCTTTCTTTCTCTCTCACACTGCAAGCCCAACACACAGTGAAGCCAACCAGACTTATCACTCCGTCGGAGGACTAACTAACACAGATCCGGTGACAACAACAACACAGCCGGCTCACAGCCAGACAGGCAGGCAGAAGCCCTATTGGTCACCCACGGGAGTTGTCGTGTGCAGCAGTGGTGAGACAGGGATTACCCAGCCGACTTCTTGAGTCCTCCCTGCTTCCCTGTGCTGTTCAAGCTTAGACAATTGTGCACCGCCCCCAGGGAACCCCCTTTGAATCACCTGGGACAGGAATGGCCAACCCATGTTCCTGGAAAGCCCCAATCCTGCAGGTTTTGTAGGTATCTCGAAATCATCCATTGCTAAATACTTCAATATCGTTGATTCAATTAACTTATTAAGAGGCTCAAGGTAAAACAAAATGAAAAGCACAACATCAGTATACTTACCCTGCTGCTGGGGCACTCAAGCTTGTAGAGCAGGTCAGGCACACACTCCTCAGAGAGCAGGAAGCTCACAGACACCCCGACCGCCGGGGGTAATGTACTGTGGTCTGTCGCAGGGAAGATCGCAATTGGCTTGTCCTGCAACATAGAGATATCATTAGTATTAATAATTATAATTAATTTCTTACCAGACACTCTGTGGCAGGATTGGCAGAGGGTGAGGCTCAGAGACAGTTTGAATGTTCACAAAAATAAAGTTTTTATTTAAACAAAATACACCAAATAAACAGGCACAAGGGCCAAACAAAAAACATTTCCAAACACAGACAATTAACACCAAAACAAAACTTACAAAAATAAGTCTTCCAGGCTGGGCAACGCCTTCACTGGATTCAAAAACATAAGCACAACACAAAAACCCCTCTTGCTCTCCTTCTCTCTTCCAAAACTCTCTCTCCCTACTGGGAGGCTGAGGCCTCCTTTATGCCAGGTGGCTGAATAATAATTGAATAATTAATTGGTGGATTGCTCCCACCTGAAGCAATCAACCTGGGCAGGGAGGAGAATTTAACTCCATCCCTGCCAGTATTTCCAAAGGCAGAGCCCTGCTCTGCCACACACCCTTATCTAGATTTGTTACAATTAGATCACATTATTATTTTTATATACAATCACTGATTTATACAGATGGGTTTTTACTAGAGCAATCTAAACACCTGCTTGCACAAGGGTACAGCAATAGTATGTCCCCCCCACCTGGGATTGAACCCACACAAGACCCTCCTCCAGTCAAGTCCAGAGCACCCCTAACCACTACTCCATACTGCTGCTCCTATATTAGATTTGCATCTTAAAGGGGTACTTAAGTTGTTTCTACATGTGTTACATGTTCCCATGTGTTGCTACAACTTTTTACACTATTATTAAATTGCAGTCTACACAATGCTCTGTTTCCAAGATGGCTTCACATCGTCCCCTTCAGAAGAACTTCAGAACTTTTCAGAACTTCTCCCCAACAGTTTTTTGGAATTTGCTAATTATTTTAAAGCTCAGCCAATTATGCACCACCCACTTACAACACCCTAACAACCCCTGACAACACCCTAACAACACCCTAACAACCCCTAGTTTGAAAAAATCAAAACTAAGCAGATTGTTGCTCTTCTATCAGAGCAGTAGAACAGGACTCACTTGACTACTCCATTCAGCATGACAGGAGCTGTCTGCTGCATGAGCCTGTAGGCCCTCCTCTACCTCATAGCGGAAAGTACCATCTTGTAACCTGACCGCTGAGCAATTCACCGGCTGGGATAGAGGCAGGGCCACACCTAGAGAGAGGAGAGAGAGAGAAATACATTTGTGAAAAGTGCTTTAGAAGATTAATTAATTGCAGTCTACACAGTTCTTCTGAAGTGTACATGATGTGAAGCCATCTTGGAAACAGAGCAATGTGTAGACTGCAATTTAATAATAGTGTCAGGATGTCAATCTTACTTAAACAGAGCAACATACAGTATGGGAACATGGAACACAAACACATACAAAATAAACAACTTATGTTCCCCTTTAACAATTATTATTACCACTTAATTCTAACAGTGTGGCAGCAGTGTGGAGAACCATGGTAAAACACTATAGTACAGCACCATGGTAAAGCACTATAGTACAGCACCGTGGTAAAGCACTATGGCATAGTATCATAGTAAAGCACTATAGTATAGAACCATGGTAAAGCACTATAGTATAGAACCATGGTAAAGCACTATAGTATAGCACCATGGTAAAGCACTATAATATAGCACCATGGTAAAGCACTATAATATAGCACCATGGTAAAGCACTATAATATAGCACCATGGTAAAGCACTATAATATAGCACCATGGTAAAGCACTATAATATAGCACCATGGTAAAGCACTATAATATAGCACCATGGTAAAGCACTATAATATAGCACCATGGTAAAGCACTATAATATAGCACCATGGTAAAGCACTATAATATAGCACCATGGTAAAGCACTATATTGTAGTACCATGGTAAAGCACTATAGTACAGCAGCATAGTAAAACACTATATTGTAGTACCATGGTAAAGCATGGTAGTATACCATGGTAAAGCACTATAGTATAATATCATGGTAAAGCACTGCAGTACAATACCATGGTAAAGCTCTATAGTCAATTTCTGTAACTCGTGACTGATGACTGCATCTTTCCATCCAAAAAAAGTGGTTAGACTTCCTTCAAACGTGCTCACTGGCTCAAGACTGTCGGGCGACATGGCTTCCTGTGCACGTGTGTGTGGAGGATGTGTCACAAAAATATCAAAGTAAATATTTGCTTTTTGTAAGTTATAGGGTGATGCAATTTATAACCAACAGCCTGTACGCGGTAATTAGTTTACAACTACCGATCTGCTTATCCATAGTGTTATTAATGAATGCATTATTATTATCACAGGTTTCTTCCATAATTATACAGAGCAACTTTTAATTTACGCTACCCTCACCAGGAGAAGCGAAATGATAATGGATGGATGACACTTTTAATTTATAGTACTTGTAGTATATATACGACAACACATTCGCCATATACAAGAGATAAGAATACGCACAAGACACAGCGAAATAATAACAATACAGCCACAAACTGAAGTCATTCACTTCGTGAAAATAGATTAGTACACACGTCGCGCTAACACAGAGCAAATACCGTAACTTAGTGAAAATAAATAATAACTAATAAACAAGAAAAAACAAAAACGAGTTGAATCATTTAATAACGTAGTGCACCTCAAAGCCACTGCCCGAGTCACACGCTCGTTTCCAAGAACATACATTATTATTATTAACATTGCATTATTACGGAATCGAAGCTTTTTAATTATTTTAAACATTTGGACATTTTGAGTTATGTATACAATTATATAGCTTGGGATATAAGAACTTGAAATCTCGTTTTGTTTTGTAAGCCAAGTCATTTAAAAAGTAATTAAGCAAGCAGATTGGTACAGTAGCTCAGTCGGGGGTTTAATTAATAATACTTCAGAGATTAGTTGGAATAAAATCCATTAGAGACACACAGACTTACAGCGGGTCGAGAATCTCTAATGTGAATACATTGATTGTTGCACTTTAGTTGCATCACCTCCGTGCCAGTAGCAGTACACGGAGGTGATGCAACTAAAGTTAGTCAGTAGTACTGGAAAGCGTGGCTTTGTTTGTCATAGTCAGCGATTTGTGTAATTATATCAGTAACAACAATAATCAAGAACTTGGCAAAAAGAATTGAATCTATTCAGTCTTGAACAAAGAAGACTATGCGGCAATCTGATTCAAACATTCAAAATCCTAAAAGGTATAGACAATGTCAACCCAGGGATTTTTTGACCTGAAAAGAAACAAGGACCAGGGGTCACAAATGGAGATTAGATAAAGGGGCATTCAGAACAGAAAATAGGAGGCACTTTTTTACACAGCGAATTGTGAGGGTCTGGAACCAACTCCCCAGTAATTTTGTTGAAGCTGACACCCTGGGATCCTTCAAGAAGCTGCTTGATGAGATTCTGGGATCAATAAGCTACTAACAACCAAACGAGCAAGATGGGCCGAATGGCCTCCTCTCGTTTGTAAACTTTCTTATGTTCTTATGCTCTTAAGTTAATAATTAATTAAAATAATTAAAATAATAATAATAATAACTTACCATTACCAAACGTGTCCAATATCAATATAAACAGCAGCATGCCCCTCGCACAACCACTCTGTTTCAACTCCATTATTCTTATAAAATTCCCTCCTGCTTGAATGTCCAGCTAGATGTCGAAATAAATAAATAAAAATGCACATGGAACCGGGCCCGCCCTTCAGCCCTTCTCCTCTCCATGGCAACAAAACGAAACGATAGGTTGCGGATGCAACCCCGTTCCCTGAAAGAGAAAATAACCATCAAGGTATGGGATATTGCCGTCAGGCAGTAGGATTGGCTGAGCTTTATAGCAAAGCTGCCGATAGGCCTCTGCGCGAGCTGACGTAAGCCCGCCCCTGGGAGCTTACATAACGCAGCACGCAGAGATCCATTCCTCTTTGCTCTTCAGGCCATGAAGTCTTCCAAAGCGACCTCGCGGTTGATGGTTATTTTCTTTCAGGGAACCGGGTTGCATCCGCAACCTATCGCTCCCTTTCAAGTCGAAAATAACCATCAAGTATGGGAACAGTGTACCCAAGCCGTCGCGAGGGAGGATTCTCGGCAGTAGGACAGACTTACGCCATAACGCGAACTGCGTGGGCAATACCTCTACGCATATGCGGAGCCGCCTCAGCGCTCACGCCGCAATGACACCTATCCTAAGGTGGAATGATCAACACCATATAGACAATACTCAATATGAACGCCAACTAGGGCGTCACAGAGTGTAACACAGATGCTCCAAACGACAGAGCAGAGGATTCCAGCACATTTAACCGGTAGAACCTCATAAAAGTATGCAGTGTAGCCCAACTGGCTGCAGCGCAAATGTCAGACACCGCACTCCTCTAAAGAGGGCCCAGGATGTCGCCATACCCCTAGTGGAATGTGCCTTCAACTGCCCTGGTGACGGAAGGCCCATAGAATCATATGCTAACTTAATAGCATCCACTATCCAATGGGAAAGGCGTTGTTTAGACAACGGCTGACCCAAAGTCCTAGAACCATGACATATGAACAACTGTTCTGTTTGCCTCACAGCCGCTGTACTGTCAATATAACACCTCAATGCCCGCACGGGCAGAGCATGTGTAACCGTTCTTCCTCTGGGGAAGAAAAAGGAGGAGGATGGAACGCCATCAACTCGACTGGTTGGTTCATATGAAACGGGATATGACCTTGGGTAAAAAGGTCGGATTTGGACGCATGGAGACCTTAGAACCGCCTCCTGCGAAACGAGTACATGATGAATGCACTGAAAGTGCGTGTAACTCGCCCACTGTAACCTGTGTATGCCAGGTTAGGCTCTGGCTCACCGCAACCCTGTAAAGGAGTAAGCGGTTAATGATAATGGATGGATGGATTTTAAAGACAACAGCACTTAATATATCTAACTTTTAAATAATACAAATATTGTTTTGTTTACTTCTTACAAAGTTGATACATTTTCAAAAGTGATTAATAATAATAATAACATTTTCAAAAGTGATTAATATATCTGGGACAAATGTTCATGTCAATGTCAGATATTTCAAACTATGAATTAAAAAAAATACCGTGATAACGGGAATTTTTGCAGGGAATTTATTTTTGAGTTATTGGCGGATAATTATCGATCCCACCCTCTGTGTAGCGTGGAGGAAAAGAGAATGTTCTTAATGTTAGTGTTTATGCCAGACGTGTTAGTGCTTATGCCAGACTTGTTAGTGTTTATGCCAGACTTGTTCGTGTTTATGCCAGACTTGTTAGTGTTTATGCCAGACTTGTTAGTACCGTAGTCTGTAATGTAGTCTGTTCACATTGTCTTTTGGCCTACACTGTATGTAGATACGGTACTACCAACAATTTATTTACGCACATGTATTACAAAGTAAAATACATTGTAGTTAACTTGCCAGTGCGATAGTAGTAAACAGTTTGAAAATATAGAACCATTTTTTGTTATTATTTCAGCTTTAATGATAATGTTTTCACACGTGACAATGCTGTGATTATTCCCACTGTGTTAGGTACTGTATGTTAGTGATATACCCAAGAGTTAAAATGTCTATTGTTAAAGTTCACTGCAGTGAAGGTCCATCAGAACGATATACTGTAAGGATTTTTTTTAGAAGATCTTGTTCTATGATGTTGTTGTTCATTTTGCTGCAGTGAAACAATAATACTGTTACTGTCAATCTGTTACTGGTCCCGTTATCATACAGATTTAATCAGTAAAACACGTTTGAATGTTTAAAATGAAATGTGTTTTTTGCGTTTATAAATAGAGTGGAAATACAAAACAGTGTGGAGCTTTTTCTTTTGTCTTTTGTGAAAAACACCAATTCAAAAAACAAAAAAATCCCCCATTTTAGCAAATCAACCACTGGTTTAAAGTAATGTGTGTTTATTGTTTTTGGTTTTTTTTGGCATCTTGACCACTTTTTAACATTATTTAAGTGAAGGGCTCTGTTTCCAAGATGGCTTCACACGTACCTTTCAGAAGAAAAGCACTACATTTTTCATCATCCCGCATCATACATACATAAACAGGAGGATGATGGGAAACGTAGTTCTGACATTCTTCTGAAGGGTACATCTGAAGCCATTTTGGAAACAGAGCACTGCAGACTGCAATTTAAGTATCAAAAAGTGGTCAGGATGTAAAAAAACAAAAACAATACACACACCTTACCTAAATAGTTGTAGCAACATATGGGACCATGTAACGCACTCAAATAAACGTGATTTCCCCATTAATGGTCATGCATTTTACATACAGTGAATATTTGAAACGTGTTCTGCACAATGCGTTTATTTTGACCCACATGGCTTTCCATAATACATTACAAGTCACGGTAGTGACTTCAGTCACCGTCATTTTACACATATTTGAATTATCCCTATTTATGTCTACTTTCATGTTTAATGTAATCTAAACAGAAAAACCAATAGAAAGATATTTTAAAAAAGGCTGTAATCTTCACCAGTCTATAAGGGAGATTACAACTATCCATATAATAATAATAGTAATGTTTCAATATTACAAAAGTCATACTGCACCGCAGTTACAGCGTTCGAATTACAGTTTACACACCGAGGCAACTCTCCTGGTCTGTAACACAGTATAAAGGTGTTTGATTTCCATTACACGAGAGTAGATGTTAAAACTTCATGCTGATTTGAACTCGGCTCTCGCAAAGATAAGCACCAACTAAGACGTAGCTTTATAGTAAACTAATGTGATCCATCTGTGTCTATCCATTTGCGTTTCCTTCCATATGATGATGTAGATATCCTTGTGTCTGGTGTTGATGGCTGAAGTGTAATGCTGGCTTGAGGGATCAGCTTATTTGCCTCCCTGGTGCATCAGCACACACAATGGCTGCGATGTTGGCTCCGGGGATCAACCACAGTGCGGTCTCCCCAGCGCATCAGCATGACAACCGCCTGGATTGAGCGAAGTAGGGTACATCTCTGGGGTCTTCAAGTGGGCACCTTCCATCCTCGGTGTTTCGTCGACTAGCCCACGACACCTCAAGAGGGCTTGACGATGACTCTGGCGTCCCAGCATCACCCCTCCGTCCCCCACTCAACTCAGCCCAGCTTACTTACCCGTACATCAGCGTTTCTTTCTTTCTATTGTGCTTGAGATCCCCAGCCAGAATCTTTCCGTCTCAACCACAGCCAGTTGCTGCTCCTCTCTGTTGCTTCAGATAAGTTCTTCACTGTGCGATGCAACTCTTGGCCACTGAATCCGACGCCTCTGAGAAACCGGGTTGTAGTGTGTGCCACAAATCCTCGACAACCCACCTCCACTGGGTAAACCCGGACTCTCCATCCTCACTGTTCCACTTCAGAGGCTATTTGAGCATACCGCAGTTTCTTCCTCTCATACGCCTCATCTACAGCATCCTCCCATGGCACTGTTAACTCTACCAGGTGAACAAGACATGCTGATCCAGACCACAAGACAATATCTGCTCAAAGGTTAGTGGTGGCAATCTCAGGTGGAAAAATAAGCCATTGACCAACATCTGCCAGCATTTTCCAGTCTCTTGCAGCTTCCAGTTGTCCTGGGTAAGAATTGGTTTTAACACCTTTTCTTGGTGGTTGCTCTCCTGGGTGGAGGAATGTTGTCTTTTGTGTGTATTGTTTTAATGGAACTGGTGGCAACTTATTGGTCATGTTACGCTTGTCTTCCAATGCTAAGGTCAAACATCGCAGCACCTGGTCATGGCGCCAAGCAAACCGTCCGTGGCTAAGAGCCACCTTACATCCTGTCAAAATGTGCCTTAATGTTGCAGGAGATGAACACAAAGGACATGAGGGATCCTTTCTTACCCAGAGGTTTAGGTTCTGTGGTGATGGGAGAACATCATATGTTGACCTGATGAAGAAACTGATCCTGCTCTGTTCCATTGACCATAGGTCTTGCCAGCCAATCTTGCATTGTTCCACACTCTCCCATCTCATCCATTCTCCCTACTTGTCTTGGGAAACGGCCTTTATGCACCTCATCCTCTCCTCCTGCTTTTGCACCTCGTTGAATACCAGCTTCCTCCATTGAGCTGGGGCTGCCTTGTGCCATGTGCCATGTAGGAAGAGCTGAACTGAGACCAAGACCCCCTCTTCCATGCTATGATATCACCAATTCGAATGGCAGCCTTTGCATCCTCCACAGCTTTCTTTGCTGCCCACTTTCTTCCAGTTTTCAACACAGGTGCTGCCTCCCTTACGCATTTGTCGCGTGACTCTACTAATGTCATTTCCAGTCGGACCTTGGCGCACTTAAACTCCTCGGTTAGAGCGGAGACTGGTAGCTGCAGTATTCCTTTACCATAAAGTCCCACTCCCAACCATTTCCTGATGTATGAACTGATTAAAGCTTCCAGCTTCTCTACTGTTGTCAAAGACACCTCGTACACAGTCAGTGGCCACAGCAACCTCGGCAGTAGACCAAACTGAAAGCACCAGAGTTTTAGTTTGCCTGGTAAAGCACTGCTGTCTATACTCTTCAACCCTTCCACTGCTTGTTGTCTAACTTCTCCCACATGAAGTGTGTCCTTTAGATCCCCGTCATACCATCTCCCAAGACTTTTCACTGGCTTCTCAGATACTGTTGGTATTGCCACACCATTAATGAAGAACGTTTTATCTGCTACTTTACCTTAATTATAAAGATGCTCCTTGATTTAGTGGGCTTGAATTGCATTCGTGCCCATTCAATGTTATTGGTTAATTTGCCCAATAACCGATTAGTGCAGGCTACTGTTGTAGTCATGGTTGTCATGTCATCCATGTTTGCTCGAATTGGTGGTAGTCGGATTCCAGAAGCCAAGCGCTCTCCTCCCACTACCCATTTTGATGCCCTAATGATTACTTCCATTGCCATGGTAAAAGCCAGTGGAGAAATGGTGCATCCTGCCATTATTCCAACTTCTAGGCATTGCCATGTAGTGCTGAATTCTGAAGTTGAAAACTAAATTGCAAATCTCCAAAGTAGGCTTTCACTAAATTTGTTATTGTCATCGGTACACTGAAAAAATCAAATGCTGCCCAAAGAAGTTCATGTGGCACTGAACCATATGCATTAGCCAAATCCAGGAATGTCACATGGAGCTCCTTCCTCTCCTTTTTAGCTGATTGGATTTGTTGCCAGATCACATTGATGTGTTCTAAGCATCCTGGGAAACCTGGAATGCCCGCTTTTTTGTATTGAAGTGTCAATGAAGCAGTTCTTTAATAGGTAAGTTGACAATCTCTGAGCAATAATGCTGAAGAAAATCTTGCCTTCTATGTTTAATAGGGAAATAGGGTGAAACTGACTGATGCTTGTAGAATCTTTTTCTTTAGGTATAAAGACTCCACCTGCTCGACGCCATGCTCTTGGTACTACCTGTTTGTCCCATGCCACTTTCATCAATTTCCACAGGATTTGTAGAACTCCTGAAGCACTCTTGTATACTCTGTACAGAACTCCTTTAGACCCTGGTGATGATGAAGCCCTTGCTTTTTTCACAGCTCGCTCTACTTCTTTCCTAGGTGCACAGTCCTCCATTTGGTATTCTGGTGGATTGATAGGTGGGATGTCTGAAGGAATTGACATAGGCTCCTGCCTTTTTGAATCTGTATGTGTTTCCTCCAAATATTTCTCCAGCTCAAACTTAGATGCTTTTAGTGTGCCATTCTTCTCACTGATGAATAACTTCTTTACAAATTTGAATGGGTCTTTATAAAAGTTAGTTCTCGCACGCTCCTTTTTGTAGCGTTTCCGTAGGCGCTCAGCTCTGCGCAATGTTACAAGCTTATCTTTTATGACCCTTTGTAAGAGATTGAGTCCCTCCTTCTGACTTTGTTCTGCTCTTCTCCATTGCTTCCTCAGCTGTCTCCTTTCTCTAACTAAGCGTTCAATCTCCTGCTGCCGTCTAGACTTTCCAGGAATAGTTTGTACTTTTTCCTTCCTTTTTTCAACTCCAAACCTCTCGCTTCCATATGCATAGATGATGTCCCCAAATTTATTCAGCTTCTTTTCAACTGTTCCACTTAACCTTTCCAACACAAAGCAGAGATCTGTGTTTACTGTGTCCCACGCAGTTTTCTCACAAGCTCTTTGCCATTTATCTCCAGGCTTGTGCCCATTGAGGTTCTTTTCTCTCTTATGCTGGTTTGTCTGACCGGGTTCACAAGGATCATTAGGTTCGTCACCAACTGTATCCTTCTCACGTCTATGACAGGGGTGCTGATATCCTGCGAACTGTGGTTTGCTTCCTGTCGCTGGATTTCATTCGAATGACTTAACTGACTTCATAAAAAGTACTGATCAATGTGAGGCCCTCATTGTTGAGTCAAGTTGAGTGAAAATATTTATTATGTTATCACCGGAAATTTAATCTGAAGTGTGAAGTTTTTTTTTTTTTTAAATAGCTGCACATTTCTAAAGGTAACTGGCAAACCACGCCTGCAAAAATTTTTCAAAGTTAAATCAAGAATTAACCAACAAACTCCATTGAAACCACACACACATTATTATATAACACAGTGACATAAATAGCCCTAAGATAAAAGTTCAAGAAAAAAAAGAGAAATATGTAGCCCTATATATTTAACACAGGACTAAAAAAACAGGGGGTCCTCAGAGTTGGTCAAAAGCAGAGGAGTTCCAGTAACCTCCCAGACATGGACTAGAGAAGTCGGTACAATTTTAATAAAATGCCTGATTTAGAGTTTTTCCACGTGATCTGTGAACACATAACAGATCATGTACACAGGATTCAGATTAGAAATACTAAATAAATTCAAAATAAACAAGTGGTATAACTTACCAGTGCAGTGCAGTTAAATGTATTATAAAACATTCATTTCTATAACTCTAACATTGTTTTCAGTCTTCTATACGGTGTTGAGGCCAATAATCCGGAATTTTAACAGAACACTGACAATTAAAAATAAATTAAAATAAATTAAAAATAAACACGAATAAAGAGTGTGTTTTAAATTGTACAGAAGGTCCTGAGTCGGCTATATAGATTTAAACACTAAAGGTATTGCTGTATTGATATTGTAATCCCTTAAACCAGTCTCTTCGGGTTCAGCTTGCGAAACAGGACTCTGGACACGTTTATTGTTCCGTGCTTTTGTTTATTTAAGGCTGAGTTGCAGATACAAATACTATACGAAACCTTGTACAATAAAACAACAATCAGGCACCGCTGTTCACCTCGACCAGTTCAAAGCAAGAAAGAAAAATCTCGAATGTTCCAGTGTGTCCCTCCAAAACTGTCCAACTCCACAACACAACTGAAACAATACATTCCGGATAAACAGCAAAACAATATATAATCAAACTAATATATACATACAGTACTTCAAATTTTGTAAAATAATAATTTTGTACATATATATTTCCAAAGGAACATAACCAATATCACAATACCACAAATGATACCATTAAAATATTACCATAAATATAGGCCTCTACTCGCTATTAAATATATAGATTTCAAAATACAGAGGCCTAAAGGGAAAACCCCAGTTCATTTAAATGTTATATTTTAAATCAATTTACACTTGTAATGAACTTTCGCATTAGTTTAGTAGCCTATTTATGTTGTACAAATACCAAAACTATTAATATTATATTAACACTATTGTGTTTTTTAAGTTCGTTAAATGAAGATTAGAAAGTTCTCTTTTTGAATGAGTAGCTGTTTGTTTATTTGTTTACCGGTTGTTTGTGTCGCCAGTATTTTATTTTTGTACCTTTTTTATATGAGCGGGAAGGACAGTGAGCTTGAGTTTCCTGTGTGCCTCGCTCACAGCAGAGTGGTGGGCAGCTCGCTCTCTCTGTACGCACTGTCCTTACCAGGCAGACCACGCTATATCTGCGCTTCAGTCCGCTGGAACGAGCATTCACCTCCCCAGCAGCCTGCATCACGTTGCCAAACTTCATTCTGTTATCTTTCATTATCAAAGGTAAAGTAAAGTTCGACACTTCTGCACTAATGTCGAAAATAATATATATATATATATATATATATATATATATATATATATATATATATATATATATATATATATATATATATATATATATATATTACAAAAACATATCTAATTTTAAAATTTTAACAATGCTTGTTGGAGAGTGCAGCCAGCAGCTGGTGTTGATTTGCAGGAAGCACACAGATCACAGAGAAATTTGGTGCAAAACCAATTATTTTTATTTAAGAACAATAATAAATAAAAAGCTAATTGAACAAAATATCAAACAATTTGAAGAAAGAAAAAGTGAAAACCAAAAATAACTAATTTATAGTTACCTAATCACAGGTACTGACTCCAATAACTGAGTCCAACCATAGAGCTGCAAAACTGCCCTCTGATCTACACAAAAGGAAGAAGCTGACGACTTCTTCTGCTTCTTCTGTTCTGTTTAATGGCTTTTAACAAAGCTTACTGTCGCCACCTACTGAGTATTTGTGTGTACTTTTTCTTCTTTTTCTTTTTCCATTCATTATTATGAGCACAACCCTGCAATTTTTTTTTCCCTTTTTTTAAATCTCCCTGATTTCCTAACCAATGTTCCTATATATCTAACCATATCCCTACCTATTCTATTTCCATCCCCTATACCATCTCTAAAGAAACTATTTTGCACATTTAAAGCCCTAAACTCTTCCCCTAACTCTAATCTGACTTTCCTATATCTAGCACATTCAACCATCATGTTCCACCGTTTCCATTACCCCACACTCCATACATAACCCATTCTCATGCGCTCCAATTCTATATAAATGTTCATTTAAAGTTGAATGTCCTATAAACAGTCTTATTAAATGTACTTCTTCCTGTCTATTCCATCCATACCACCCTTCCCTCATACTGACTTTACTTTGTGATTTATATAATCTGTGCCCTTTTCTTTCCCTATTCCACATATTCTGCCATTCATTCACTAGAATTGCTTCTATTATTTTATAAAATTCCCTTAACCCATACTGCACATCCATACCCACACACACTTTCTTCACTGCCATTTTTGCTAACTCATCCGCCCTCCCATTCCCCTCTATTCCTACATGCGCTGGAATCCACACAAAAACCAAATACAATCCTAAATGCACATATTCTGACACTAGATACATTATTTCCTGTACTAAATCCCTTCTGTCCCCTTTCCCTTCATTCTTAATTGCCTGAAGCCCTGATAAAGAATCTGAAAAAATTACTGCCCTCTCTATCCTAACCTCTATAATCCATTGCAATGCCAAAATAATCCCTATTAATTCAGCCGTCATAATTGACACATTATCTGTAATGCGTACACATTTCCCTATCTCAAATTCTGGAATATAATACGCTGCTCCAACCCTACCATTATCTGTATTTTAGATCCATCTGTAAAATCTTACAATAATTTTCCCATACACGGTTTTTCCATTTCCCTGCCATTTCACAGAAAACCCTTCTTTCCTCTTTTTCTTTTTCTTTAACTAAGTACAGATCAATCACTGGGTTTTCAAGACACCATGGACTAATTACAGAGTTTATATTTTTTAATCTCACTTTTCCTATACGGTCTTTCAATGTTACCTGTTCCTCAATATCTTTAATTCTAACCCCTAAACTTTTATCACACTCATTCCTTTTCCTCATCAATACCTCATATTCCCAGCAAGGCTCAAAAATCCTTTTAACAGGATTTCCATCTCCTCCATTCATTATCTTAGCCCAGTACCTAATTCTCAGCATCTTCCTTCTTAGAGAGAGGGGCATTTCCCAGTAATTACTGTCAATGCTGCACCTGGTGATGAACATAGCGCTCCACTGCATATTCTCAAAGCTCTGGCTTGTATCACATCAAATTTCCCCAACTCCTTACTAGCTGCTTCCTCACACACCATACATCCATAATCCAGTATAGACCCAGGGTTCCTACACATTTTTCATTTTAAAATTCCAGACCTCATTTTCCAGACTGCTCGGCTGATTTTTTGGTTTGTGTTAGGCGGCTTGGGCTGTGTGTGATAGTCATTTCAAGGAAATGTTCCTCTTGCAAATACAGTAAGTCAATCTTTTTACAATAAGCACTTGATTTTATACTACACCCAGTGAATTATGGTATGTTTTCGAACATTCCGTCTATTCTTGCGCCTGCAGGTACAGGGTAATATAGACCATTTCCTCATAGAAATTCCTCCTGCACACGTTACCTCTTCTATTAGACCACTACAGTTGCTCAGGGAACTGGGGAACACTTAAAATGGGATGAAATCTCTTTTACTCACTCATGAAATCTCTCCATGAACTACATAGGACTCTTACCAAATTGAGAACATATTTATTAATTCATACAAACCATAACATTTGTAAATTCACCCACTTCCCCAGAGAATATGCATTTGGATGACTTTATACCCTGCACAGATCTTGAGACTAATTTGAAGGTTGATAATAAATAGACAAAAATAAGAAGGGCCTACAAACTTTCTCATGTTGTTTTAAAACTTGTCACCAACATCTTGAGATCAATCTGAAAATAAATAACAGAAAAATACAAAAGCAGGGCAAATTGTCTCTCAAACATTGCATTAACATGTTTACTCGTGGTAAACTCAATTGATCTCAATCAACCCATTTGATACTGTAACTTATTTGAGTGGGACCCCTGTTACCCCTCTCTGGGTCTCCAGTCTACATTCATCATTCTACATTACATTCATCTTCTGCTCAATTTTTGGTCATATTTCTCCAGCTCATGTTCCTTCTCTTTTGCAGCTTTTCTGAGTGCATTTGATTGTGACAGGACAGACATCTTATTTGTAGCTTCAGCTTCCACTGCAAGTTTATCTGCAGACGCCAGAAGAGCCTTGATGTTGGTCTCAATCTTCCTTTTCTTTACCTTAAGCTCTTCCACTTCATCCAGTGCTGCCTTTCTTTTCTGCATGTCTTTTCTTCCTCCTTTCCTCGTCTAGATATGCATAATATCTTTGTCTTGCTGATCCAGCAGACTGCAAGAGTTCTTTACTTATCCTCACGTGTGTCACCCTCCCACGTAATGTAGATGGTCTACAATCACTCTCTGAGCAACTAAAGTTCTCTCTTTCATGTTTTCCACAGTTATCTGTTTATTTATGGAGAAGCCTCTCTCTACAGAGGCCTGGCCATGGGACAGCAGAAGTAGCTTCTGTGTGACCTCCCACAGTTCCTGGTAGCGGTGGTCTTTTGAGAGTTGCTCATAGAAGAAGTAGTCCAGCCTGGAGTCAGTTTCATTGAACTGTGAGAAATCATCACTAGTTCTGCAAAAAGTTGCAAAGTCTTTGAACTGAGTGATGATCTGGTCACATTTGCTCTCTCTCTCACCTGTCCATTATTTGACATGATTTGGAGGCAGGTCTTTAACTGCTTTTCACACTGCCCAGGATTCTCAGTGATTTGTTTTGGATCAAGCCAACCCAAGTTCCTCACCAGGGTATATCTTAGGGGACATTTCTCCTATAGCTTGGTCACAGTTGTGAGAAGAAACTTCTTAGCTTCAGTCTTGACAGTCAGAACATCTTTTTCTGAGACCTTTTCTTCAGCTTCAACTCCTTGAGAAGTTTGTCTGCAACAAATCCAGTGTTTACCATGGATGCATCTTTGTGGTTTTCATGCGCTGCAAGATCTTCTGTGAACAACGTTGCAGGGGTTTTGACTCTTTTCATCACATCATCAGTAATGAATCTCTGCATGAGATGTCTCAATGTGTTGAATAGGTCGTTTGCTAGGTAAGGCAACATGGGCTTGTCAGTTTGATATTTAACTAGAAAAGGCTGGCACTCTTGGGATATTGAGAGGAAGACATTAGCCTTAACAAGGAACAGTGGGTCAGCACAACTTTCCTCAACTGTAGCAAATGATTTGTTCTTTGGATGTGGGACTTTTCCTGCTTTGACACTGGAAACATAGGTCTGGACCTGTGGCCAGATCTCGATTGCTCTCTCAAGGACCCTTACATTTTCCAACCATCTATGTTGACAGTACCTTAAGGGGAAGATGCTGGACCCTGTAACTCTCATAAAGTCCTCTCGTCTTGCTGGAGAATCTTTAAAGAGCCAGAAAAGACTGCTTAGTGTGTGTTCGATGTCCCATTTAGTTTGATTGCTGCCAGTTGCAAAAGCATTGTGCATTATATGTAGTCCACAACTCCCTATATTGAGTAGCTTGCTACCAGTCTCCTCCGCAATGTTTCTGGAAAGTATGTCATGCAATTTCCAGTTTACATTGGGCCCATCCATGGACAGTTGAATAATGCCATTAATTCCAACAGAGTCACAGCTGCTTCGTACTCTTGTGTACAAGTCATCAGCATATGCATGTCCAAGAAAATGTGAATTCAAGAACCTTGTGCTTATACAGTCTCCATTCCAGAAGCGAATGTGCACATCCATCTGCTTTGATTGGAGGAGACTGTTCAAACTCTCAGCAAAAGTAACACGTAATCACTGGCAGACTTCACCTTTGGCAGCAGCAGAGATGAGAAGTGAGGTGCAATTCCAAATGTTGACAAGTAAGCTGCTTTAATCATCCCCACAAGTAAATTTGGAGGCAATGTTACTGTCTGGAAACATCAGACGAAAGAGTTCACCCTTCCCTTTGCAACTGTTGAATGAGTTGTGCTTTTCCATCACATCAAGTGCCCAGTAAATTTCAGCCATAAGAACATCTGTCCCACTAAAAAGGTCCTCACTGATGAGTTGCTGGACGTAACTCCAGATGATGTGCTGAAATAGGAAAAATCTGTCATTAAACAAAGTACACTGCATAGAAATATTTATTAGGAACACACATCTTGAATAGATTCTTTTCTCCTTTAGTCAGAGATCACTGCTATGCATTATTCAATTATTAATCTGTACTGGAATGAAAAGTGATGAAGATAAATTAGATGACATGGTGGATAATATCAAAAACAAGCCATCTTCCTGAGATGACATTAAGAAATTAAGATGCTAGTATTAATAAAAGGTAAGGCCAACATTAAGCAATGGTCCACATTAGAAGTGTTTATATTCAACTAATTTAGTTTCTATTGTGTAAATTAAAACTGCTTCCCTTGCAGGCATTGACGTGTACCGTAGCTACAAAACTGACTTGCAGTGGCATAACTCACAGCCATACAGATGCTGTGCATGACTGACCAAACTCTAAACTCACCAGAAGATGGCGACAAGAGTTCTTACACACAGTTCTGATCAGCCATACAACTCAGCTAACGGTAGCTAGCGCTATACTCGGCTTGGCTAAGCCATCTTGCCAGTTAGCTGAAAGTGGCGCAACTACACTGGTCTCTCATTCCGTTAAAGTTATCTGCTATAGTTAGCTCAAGTTACTCTAACCTTAGCTATGTTGCACAAAAAAAAATACAAAAATCATGGTCATTTATCGAATTCATACTTCCAGTACACAGCCTAGATGGTAGAAATGTAATGTTAAATTTTACCTTGCATCATGCGTGTCTCTGGTCGCTGAAGAGGGTGTTGATGACGAGGAGGCTGCCAACGAGGGTGTTGATGAAGCTGCATAGAACGACGTCACCGGACGCATTGATGATACTTTCTCGCCCTTGGTGTTTTTCCCTTCACTATGACTGACTAACGCCGCTTCACCCATGTTTGATATGTCAAATGATCGTACACACAACTTACACATGGCTCTCATCAGTTTTGGGGTCTGGGGCAAGCCAGTTTTTATATTTTGGGCTGGCAAGCCAGCTCTCAGCAAACTTGCAACGACCCATTTCTGTTTGCGCTGCCTGTGCAGGCTGTTTGACTGGCAGGCTTGCGTGAGGCATGTCTGTCAAATGCACGCTTAAAGTATAGATGTGCCCTGACCAATGACCATGTCAAAGTAACGCAAAACACATAACGTAGCAACGTATATTTGTGTAAATACGCTGGTAAAGTGATTCCATCAATCTCCTAGCAACGGCTAGCATCTAGCTAACAGCAGCAGCATGGAGACAAACGTTTGTTAATTTGTCAAAATACATACAAAATAGTTATACTTTGTCAAATAAATACCGAGGCTAAGATTGGCGGGTTTATCATCTGTATTTTGCGAACGTCCAACGGCTTTTAAAATGTAATTTATGTTTGACAAAAAATGTTAACAAATGCTTTTAAAAAGTGTATGGCTAAATCAAGAAAAAATCTGACATTAACCTCCGATAAGTCTCGGTCTGGGCAGTTTGTATTTATTTGACAACTGGTGAAGAAAGTTTTAGATCTCATCAAATGAATGGTACTCGGAGCTAGCATGTCTCCAATGGAATGTTTGTTAAACAATTGCTAAGAAAGTTACGATTGACTTTACCAGTGTATTATCTGGCTTGCATACAATATTCTGAATTGTTCTGGTACGATTATGACTTGGGTCTGGAATCCCAGATATTTTTCCAGACTTTGACATTCGATTTTTTAGCTTTTTCCATACTTTTCCAGGTCTTGAAATTATCTTTTTTCCCCAGACTTTTCCAGACTTTCCAGACCTGCGTAGGAACCCTGATTAAAATGTAGAACGCAGCCTGCAACTCTAAATATTCCAGCCATCCATCATCATTAACCGCTTACTCCTTTACAGGGTCGCGGTGAGCCGGAGCCTAACCCGGCATACACACGGCGCAAGGCGAGACTACACCCTGGACGGGACACCAGTCCATCGTAGGGCATCACACACACTCACCTACACAGAGGGCAATTTAGAGTGACCAATCAACCTGAACAGCATGTCTTTGGACTGTGGGAGGAAACCGGAGTACCCGGAGAAAACCCACGCGAACACGGGGAGAACATGCAAACTCCACACAGACAGACCCCTAGGCCGGCATTGAACCTAGGACCCTGGCGCTGTATATATAAGTATAAGTATAGAGGACAAATAACATACACGAAATAAAAATCTGTTGTCACATCTCGAATTCTTGTGTACATCACCATCAGTTGGCTATTCTGGATAAGTTGGCAAGTGTTATATTGTTTATCAATATTTTTTATTAGCGTTACATATATTTTTATTAGCGCTACATATATTTATTAAATACACAACTCCATACCCATTTTTAAAAGATTTGCCGTCTCTGAATCTATAATTGATAGTAGTATTTCCGTACAAGACAAACTTCCACAGTGGTGCAGCCATTTTGGTTTTTGCTGCCGTTCGGTGTCTCTCAACCCCAGTGAATCCGCTGCTTCAGCGGTGACGTGCCGGTGAATTTAACAACAGTTTGTTGAGCGACTCCCGGGAATTTAACAATGGTTTGGTGAATCCGCTTTACATCTGGCTAAAACATCGATTTGGATGAGATTCAGATATTATGCACTGTAATTGAATCATAAGCTAAAGAAAAAAAAAAGAAAAAATGTACTGAAGCCATGAGCTTGTAAACAGTGTGACAGACAGTGATTGGCTATGAACACGAGCACTCTAGCTCTGATCCAATCAGAATGCAGCATGACTTTCGTTTCTATTACAATGAAAGTTGTTCTTAATCAGCGAAGGGTAAGATACATTTTTATACCTTACTATATACTTGTCAAGTTTTCACTGTCTATGGTTAATCTAAAACCCCACAGCTCATACACATATACGTACTCAGATTGAAAAGGTGTTGCTCTAAAACACATGTTTACTTTCGTGTCCATCCGAGTGAATGCGACAGGGAGATGCAATTTTATATCCCGGTATTTATTTATTTCCAGAGTCTGTACGCGGTTTACATTATTAGTTTAGTAAAGAACTTGAAATCTCCAATTAAGTTAAACCATTTACAAAGTAATTAAAGCAAGTTGATTGGTACAGTAGCTCAGTTGAGGGTTCAATTAATTAATTCAAAGCTTAGAATTCAGAGCACAGACTGACAGACAGCGGCGGATTCACTGCTCTTAGTCTAATGAACATTACATTTTTGCACAGCATTGTATCACTTCTGTGTTGGGCAGCGTAGCTTTGTTTGGTGTAGTTTAAGAATATCAGTGACAACAATCAATAAGAACTTGACAAGTTATCACAACAATTAAAATAATAATAATAATAATAATAATAATAATAATAATAATAATAATAATAATAATAATGTACCATTAGCAAACGTGTTAATTGTCAATAGAAGTAGCAGCAGCACGCCGCTCTCACACACGACCTGCTCAAACTTCATTCTTCTTCTGCCCCTCCTTGTCCAGGAGTTTAAAAAATAAATATATAAAAAAGCCCGACAAACTGGACCCCGCCTCTTCTCTCTCTGTGCCAGCTAAATCTTAAACGCTCCTATAATGAAAACCAGACCATTCTTCCCATTTTTGATTACGGTGATGTAATTTATAAATGGCCACTAGGGGTGCTCTTGGAAGGCTAGACATTCTTTACCATTCTGCCATTAGATACTGGTACACCATTTCATACACATCACTGCGATCTTTACTCTTTAATTAATTGACCTTCTCTGCACACAAGGCGTCTAATGCGTTGGTGCCTGTGAATTTATAGAACTCTGTTAGGTGAAGCTCCAACCTATCTGCAGAATCTGCTGCATGTGTATCTATCTTCTTACAATTTACAATCATGTGACTTTATCAAGCTGGTAATACCGAAGGTCAGTAGTACAGTCTTTGGTCGTAACTTATTTCAGTTTTCAGCAGCTAATGACTGGAACGAGTTACAATGAAGACTGAAACAAAATAGTTTTATTTCAGTTAACGTGTTTAAGCACAGATTGAAAGCTGTGTTTACTTATATCTGTGCTTGCTGACATGTTTTTTGTGTGTGTGTGGGTTGTTCTTCTTGTTTTCACTATGACTGTTTTATATTTGCTGTAACGATCCGAGTGCGACGGAGTGGTCCGAACCACAGAATGCTACAACCCCTTCTGCCTCCCTTTGCTCACCTGTAATATCCTGATCCAGATTCCTGAAGGGGGCAGCATTGCTCTGGCTTTGCACTCAAACTGCAGCTTTGTTGAGGATTTGAAGAGCAGACACGTTCATGCTAGGAAGAAATGTATGAAGTGACAGACGAAGTCTAGCTGGATAGTCACTGCGGGGTTGCAGTGGTGAGACAGACAGGATCTTAAAACAATTGGGCATTACAAATTTAGGAGACAAACATGGATAAAATAATTGGAGATTACAAATTAAAAACTGTCCAATCCAAGATTCATAATGCACAAGAACCAAACTTAAGAATCGACACCAGGGTTGTCTAATCAAGTTTATATGAAGTGGGCTCCCGAGTGGCACATCCTAAGACACTTCACCGGAAGTGCAGAGTGTATCTTATAGCCTGGAGAGCGCTGGTTCGAATCCAGGTTATGCCATCGCTGACTATGGCTGGGAGTTTCCTGGGGGCAGTGCACAAGCGGCCGAGCACCGCCTGGTTGGGGAGGGCTTAAGTCGTCAGGTAATCACTGGCCCTTTTTACATGCAAGTGTAGTCATGCCAAATGTCATGCTTTAAGTGTTAAATTTAACATGGCATTGCTGAACTACAATAGCTGCTTTACATAGACAAGTCCTTACCAGTTTTGACCTGATGGGCTTCCTGTCCATTGTCGGGACCGTGTCGCTATCGACGCTCTACATTTGTCTTGCGAATTCCTCGTATACTAGCAATAGAGCGACCATGGATATAAAACGAACTTTAAATGTCGTTCCATGCTGGCGCGCCGTGAAGGTCGCTCTATATTGCTGGTATACGAGGACTTTGCATGACAACCGTAGAGCGTGGATAGCAACACGGTCCAGACAATGGACAGCAAGCCCCTCAGGTCAAAACTGGTAAGGACTTGTCTATGTAATGCAGCTATTGTAATTCAACAGTACTACCTTAAATTGAACACTTAAAGCATGATATTTGGCACGACTACAACGGGCATGTAAACTTCACCATAATCTCACCGCACACCAGCATGCCCGGGCTTCTGCAAGTTGGCCAAGTTGTCTGCGTAACTGCGTTTCCTCCGACGCGACAGGTCTAGTTGACTCCGCTGTCAGCTTGCAGTGTGAAAACAAAGCAGATCGACTGACAGAATTCACTTCAGAGGACACTTGAGTGTACTTACATTCGTCTCTCCCGAGTACACACGGGAGTTGCAGCGCTTAGAGAAAGGTCTTAAAAACAATTGGATATTTCAAATTGGGAGAAATTGGGATTAAAAAATAACTGCCGATTCCAAATTTAGAAAAAAATAAATAAGTTAGTCAAATACAATGCAATAGTATTATTATTTCTTTCTTAGAAGACACCCTTACACAGGGCAACTTACAGTTATATACAGTATGGGCTACATATCACAGAATCACAATACAATTTAAGAGCAAGATACAAAATACAATGACTGTCTTCAGTCCTAATTAGAGCAAGTACAAAACTCACTACAAATATGACAGAAAGTTCAATTTAAAACAGTGCATATTACAGATGTACCCATACAGAAAGGAAATTTAATGGAAATACACTGTATATATATATATATATATATATATATATATATATATATATATATATATATATATATATGGTTCATATATTTAAGATACATAGCTTTACAATGCATATATTGTTCTTACATTCTCCATATAGAACACATATGAAACTTATTTATATATTAAATATATATTTTTATAAATTCAAAATATGATTCTTATATTTAAAAAATATATACTGAAAATGTATTTTCTTTCTGTATTGGTATCAAATAAAATGAATAATTCTCCAATAATATCTCAGTTTTAGTGTTAATACCGGATACTGTGTTATACTCTGTTCAGATCTGATTTTTCATTGTTATTTTATTTGTCTGGTGGCACGGTGGTGTGGTGGTTAGTGCTGCTACCTGCCTGCCAGCTCCAGGGCCCTGGGTTTGATTCCCATTGGTCTCAGGGTCTTGTCTGTGTGTCTGTGTGGAGTTTGCATGTTCTCCCCTCAACATGTTCAATGTATTGTGTGTTTTCACCACTGGGTGCTCCAAAGGTTTCTTCCCACAGTCCAATAACACATGTCAGATTGGCTAGCTCTCTAAATTGTCCCCTATCTACAGGGTTGTTAGTTAGTTGCACTGCGATGGACTGGCGTCCCATCCAGGGTGTGTAGTCCCGCCTTGCATTGTCCTGTGTGCGTCTGCCAGGTTAGCAGCAGTGTGTGTCCCCACCCTACCTGGGATTGAACCGACACAAGACCCTCTGGTTAGGAGACCAGAGCCCCCTCTAACATCTACTCCACACTGCTGCTAAATGAATGGATGTCTACTGTAGTACACTGTTCAAGCAACTGCCCAGGTAGAAATGACACTTTGGTTACTTTTTTCCAATTCCATTTAAATCAATTTAAATTCCGATCATTTTACAACAAAGGCTTCAGAACTACATTTCCCATCACCCCCATCATAAATATATGAGCAGGAGGTTGATGGTGAAAGAAGTTATGACTGAAGTTCTTCTGAAGTGTACATGATGTGAAGCCATCTTGGAAACAGAGCACTGTGTACACTGCAATTTAATAACAGTGTAAAAAAGAAAGTGGTCAAGATATCAACAAAAATCTAATAGAAAAATACACACACTTCACTTAAACAGTTGTAGAAAACTATAGGAACATGAAACACACAGACAAAACCAACTTGAGTTGCCCTTTAAGAAGAGGATTTGACTGTAGTTCTGTCTTCATGTTGTTGATTGGCCTGCAAAACCTGGAGTTGTACCCCACAATGTGAACACATTGGGCAGAACATGCAAACTCCACACAGACAGACCCGAGGCTGGAACCAAACCCTGGACCCTGAGCTGTGAGGCAACAGCGCTAACCACCACGCCACCATGCCGCCCCTCCAATAGAGAGATAATTATTATAAAAAGAGATACTTCTAACAGTCCCAATCAAAAAAGTATTTATAAAAATCTATATGTATAAGTCAGTAAATCAAAAACAAAGTCACTGGAAAGATCCACCGTCAAAATCCTCAAAATCAGAAAGTCTAAAAATTAAAACAAATGACTAAAATTCAAAACATGAACGTGTGTTCAAAATACTGTAAATCCAACAACAAAAAAGGAAAAAGAATGAAGTTGATCATCTCACCCAGGCTGTTCCTGATCAGGTGCTGCTTCCTTGCATCTGTAGAGCAGTTGTAAAAAAAATCCTTGAACAAAAACAAAGTGACAAACACAAAGGAACCCATCCAAAAGTATTGCAGGGAAATGGTGGTCAAATAGATGCAGTCTTAACATGTTTGATTAGTTGTAACAAAAACTAGACTTTGAATGAAAACAAAATAATCTAACAAATGAAGGTGAGCACAACCACAAACAATGGCTTCCCTCCTTCTCTACTTCCTTCTTCCTCCCTTTTAAATCAAAACCAGAACAGGAAAAAGAAACAGGTAAAAGCCCGCCCCTTTCAAGAAATGACGAGAGGAAATAGGTGCAGAGAGAGAGCTACCTTAAAACCCTAAATAGCAGGGCAACTGAAACACAAATAGGTACAACAGACCAATATATATATATGTGCCCTAAACAGTTGTAAATAAGAGACAGGCATAGAATATATAATAAGAAAAAGGTAGCTACATATACAAAGAAAGAGATCGCCTGGCCAGGCTCTGCTATTCATAATTAGAATAAGCAGGTGATGTTTTTACTGCATCACTATGTGTGGCTACTGCCACATTCTGATTCAGGTTAGTGGCATGGATTTAGGAGGCTGGCTTATTTCTCTATTGACAGAAGAGACAAGTTCACTGAGGAAGTTTGTAGCCTGAGACTGTCTTAGTCTGTGTGGCACAGGAGTGGATTTAACAGACAAGACAATAAAAACTTCTGTCTCGAATTTCAAACCGGGAAACAGCACAGGTTTGCAATGCATAGATTTGTTTTTATTTCTTTTCAATTCATAGTTTGATAAATCTGACATTGACATGAACATTTGGCCCAGATATATTTTATTTAATCACTTTTGAAAATGTATCAACTTAGTAAGAAGTAAACAAAACAATATTTGTATTATTTAACAGTTAGATATATTAAGTGTTGTTGTCTTTAAAATACATTGAAAACAAATTGAAACCCATTTCACTCATATGATGAACTTGTTGATCAACTTACACAGTGGCGCTGGAACTATTTTTGCAGTGGGGGTGCTGAAAGCCATCCGATAGCCATGTGTACTGTATATGAGGGACGCATCCTATCCTTTATTAAATTGCAAAACAAAGCTATTTTTAAATAGATAGTTAAAAAAATAAAACCTTTAACTACAATGCATTTTTTATAACGTGCTTACCATAACTGTTAAGAAACACAGCATATTATTATCCAGTTAAATACACTGAACATAAAAAAATGTCTTGTTTACTTTACACAAAAAAAGATAGTAGTAGTGTATTTACTTACTGTAGTCGGCGTTGTAGACAGTCAAAAGGCTCCAAAGGTGGACTTGCGCTCCGGTGTCATGGTGACGAATTTTTTCATCAAATAATTGATATTAGTGCATCTAGAATGTGACTGTGTACATGCATTAGGGCAAGGTGAGTAAGTCTCTTCTGCGTCATTGTGCTACGCATCCAAGTTTTAAGTTGACGGAGGGCAGAAAAAGACCGCTCTGATCCCGCAACTGACACTGGTAAACACAAGGAGAGCTGTATCAAGTTTTCAGCATCTTTAAAGAGTCCCCTTGTTTGTGTCTGTAGAGTTACAAAAAATCCAGCGATCTCTTGAACAGTGTTGAATGACTTTTCTTTGGTGAGATCACCCAGCATTGTTAACTGCATGTGACGTTTGGATTTATCAAATTGTTGTGGAAGGTGAAATTGAGAGTTTGCCTCAAAATCTGAACAGTTTATCTTTCCCCATGCTGCATCAATAAATCTGCTCCCTGTGTGCTATAGTTTTCATTCCATCCTGGTTAAAATGTTGTTGTAGTTCAGAATTTACCAGATCCACGGCTTCGAAAAATTCCCACTTCCATAGCTTTTTGTTTGTTTCAGACACCACGTCTTCTGCTTCAGTGGTTTGGCGGAAGCAAGCTGGTGTTTTGCTGACCCTTTTAGACTGTGGTATCGTCAGATTGTTCTTGGCAGCACAGTCATTCATTTTGTTGACCATCTCTTTAACTGTGGAGTCATCTCTTAGTTTAGTTATCCGTTCTGTTAACAACTCTACACATTCCAGTGCTCCAAGTGCACTTGCATTAACACTGAAGGCCTTTAGCTAAGGCTTCACAGGGTCTAAATACAGCTTCACAGCACAGTAAACCGAAGTATGTCTTGGCATTCTTAGCTCGTTTTAAAAGCCCAGCAATCTTTGCTCGCGTTTCACTTCTAACACTGCTGTCATGCTGAAGAGTTTGCAGGGTCTCTAGTAGTACACTGTAAGTGGAACAAACCCAGGAGATTGCCACTGTACAAACATCTAGTAGGGCACAGACCTAAAATATTGCACACCGCTTCACCGCAGCCAAAGACAGATTCGTACAAGTTTTTGTGCTTTGCAGATTCTCGAATAAGAACGGAAATGGTTACTACAGTGAACAAACAGTGAATCAGGGCATGTTTCTTTAAGTCGAGCTTGCACACCGCAGAACCAACCAGACATGTTGCTTGCACCATCAAAGCAGTATCCCTGCAGACGTTCGAGAGGCAGATTCAAACGAAAAAAAATATCTTTGATACACAATAACGTTTCTGCTGTAGTATCAGGCGCGTTGTAAAATCCCAGAAAATGACTTTGCACATTAAGGTTCTCATCAGTAAACTGCAGGTTACATGAAAACTGCTCATGTGTACTTATATCTGTGGTTCCATCAGCAGTCAGTCCAATGAATTGACTTTCTGAGGCTTGTGAGGCTGAATTGCGTGAGCAAAGACTTCAATAATCTCATTCTGAATAGTATCCGACATGCAGTTGTCCCATCTTTGTAGCCATTCTCTAGCATTTGGTCCAGTGCCCCGGGACCATGACTCATAGGGGCAGGGTTTCTAGTATATAAGGAAGTCAGCGGTTCACTCTGGGTGTGTTGCAGTGGGGAAGACACCACCAAAGTGTCCTGCAGTCTTCAGGACACTTGCCTGGGTAAAGTTATTAGTTTTGAAGTCTTGTTGTCCCTTAGGATATGGTGTAACACATTGAAACATGAGTTTTGTTTAGAACGAGTTTGTTTGCTTGTAACATTCTTTATTTTGGTTATTTATTTGTGGGCAAGAAGGTGAGTAAAATCTCTGCCAGTAGTTAGCTCATGTAGCCCCTTTTCAAGCTCTTGTGAGGGTGGTATTTTGTTTGTACACCTGAATCAGGAAACATTACTTTGAACATTTACTGTGTGTATTTCGGGACTCTTAACAACAAGGACACGGACAACGGGTTGGGGTTGTATAGACCTTTGTTTATTAAAGCTGTTAAATGACAGAGCTGAACACTGGGGAAGGGTAACTGGGGTATGAGAGCTGCAGCTGCCGTATTGTTTCACTGCTCCCCAGTATACTCACCTGTGCGTCAAACAGTACCACGGTAGCAGGAGCTGCCGTATTGTTTCACCGCACCCTAGTATACTCACCTGTGCTTCAAACAGTACCACGGTAGCAGGAGCTGCCGTATTGTTTCACCGCACACCAGTATACTCACCTGTGCTTCAAACAGTACCACTGTAGCTGCAGCTGCCGTATTGTTTCACCGCTCCCAGTATACTCACCTGTGCTTCAAACAGTACCACGGTAGCAGGAGCTGCCGTATTGTTTCACTGCTCCCCAGTATACTCACCTGTGCTTCAAACAGTACCACGGTAGCAGGAGCTGCCGTATTGTTTCACTGCTCCCCAGTATACTCACCTGTGCTTCAAACAGTACCACGGTAGCAGGAGCTGCCGTATTGTTTCACCGCACCCTAGTATACTCATCTGGAGGTTTGCCACGCTCCAGCAGAGGGAGCTACCTTTGTTTACTTACCTGTGCACTCCTCGTGCTCCGGCAGAGGGAGCCACCTACAGCGCACTCCACCTGTGTGTTCCTCGTGCTCCAGCAGAGGGAGCCACTTTCCACGTCCTGCCTGTGTAACCACTGTACACCAGCAGAAGGCATACTAACGACCATCAGTTCTCTAGGAAAGAGAACTAGCAAAGACTGAACTCGAGCAGGCGGAAGTCCCGGCTGATGACGTCACATCCTGGGGTAGGCCTAGACAGGGAAACAAAAGTGAGACAGTCAGTGGCCCATACAGGGCGTGAACTTTGGTGGTGGGAACAATTGTTAATCACTGTAAATAATAAAAGTTTGCTCACCAGTAGAAACTTCGGGTCCATCCAGTTCCTAAAAGAGAAAAAAACTACACCCCTAGCGGCGATCCTTCACAACTAATAAGTCTTTTCTCAGTTGCTTTCAAACAAGTAAAACAAAGAACATGATCACTCTCCTTACATAATGTAGCCATGGCCATTTTACAAACCAACTTGCCTTACATAACCGGGCGGATTTTTTGGTCCCAAAGCACCGTCCAGGAAAATTGTCTGTTGTCGGCTGAAAAGGCTGATCCAGTGGGTTCGGTGTGGCTGCAGTCTCCGGTTGAGGGCCGGGCAAACTGCTGCTGGCGGGAGTCTCTGCCTCCTTGACAGCAGGGGTTGAAGGGATTGTGCTGGCACTGCTCGATTTGCTGCTCAAACCAGCACCCCAATAAGAAGAATCGACTTCAAACTGATTTTCGCTGGTGGAACAGCTGAAGAATTTTAAAAGAAATCCGAAATTCTTTTTGTGACATTTTTATCTTTAATATTCACATAACCAAGTTCAATGGCTGTCTAATTCTCGCAAGATTGCAACACGTCATGTTTATAATGTCCAGCCCCTGCTGTGTCAGAGAGCGTTGATTGGTCTATGTCTGTTCCATGTGTGTAAAATAAAAAAGTACAAAAAGCGCCACACTACATTGCTGCTGCTGCAGAGTTTAGCTCTATAATTCTCAACCATTTAAAAACCAATGGAATTTATCACAATGCCAGCTCGTTCTGACACAGCAGCACCAGCAATGATTCAAACCTGGGGGTGCTACAGCACCTGCAGCACCTCTAGTTCCCGCGCCCTTGAACTTACATGGAAATGATAAACAAGTTGCTATTTAAAAAATTCCAACACAAAATTAAACCCATTTCTGCTAACATGCTAGTAAGCTAGTTATTATTGATATTGTGGTATTATTGATTGATGTGTTGTTAATTATCCCCATACACACACATGAAGAATTCTTACCAAATATTCAAAATTATATTTTTTTTCACTCCATTTAGATTAACAGTTAGATTTAAAAAGATCCTGTGAAAGGAAATAAAACATCAAATACATTCTATTATTAGACATCATTGCATCACTATGTGTGGCTCCTACCACAACAAAAGGCATGTCATATGCAGACAGGCTAAAAGAATTGAATCTGTTCAGTCTTGAACAAAGAAGACTACGCTGCGATCTGATTCAAACATTCAAAATCCTAAAAGGTATAGACAATGTCAACCCAGGAGACTTCTTTGACCTGAAAAAAGAAACAAGGACCAGGGGTCACAAATGGAGATTAGATAAAGGGGCATTCAGAACAGAAAATAGGAGGCACTTTTTTACACAGAGAATTGTGTGGATCTGGAACCAACTCCCCAGTAATGTTGTTGAAGCTGACACCCTGGGATCCTTCAAGAAGCTGCTTGATGAGATTCTGGGATCAATAAGCTACTAACAACCAAACGAGCAAGATGGGCTGAATGGCCTCCTCTCGTTTGTAAACTTTCTTATGTTCTTATGTTCTCTACATTACAACTCATCATCTAGTTGCTGTGCTTCACATATTAATTCCATTCTGTTTTTTATTATTGTACAAATATTGTATTTATTTCTAATATTTGTACATGTTGGACTTTACAATTATTATTTAATTTGCCATATGTCCTATGTGCCCATGCTTGTATCTTATCCATCTATCTGTAATCAACTCTTCACACTGAGAGAACAATCCTAAATAAAGCAACTAAAGTATAAAACACTCTGGCACACTGTACTCTACCTTTAATTTTGAATACCTCTATTAGGTCTCCTATAATTCTTCTCCTTTCTAAGCTATATAAAATAACATTTTCAGTGTATGTTAATGTTGCTCTCTGTACTGTTTCTCAAGCCCTATTTATTCAATATTCTAAGTGTGATTGCACAAGTGCATTATATAATTTTAGGACAGCTTCTCTAGATTTGAATTAGACTATGCTATATAACCCAGTGTTGGAGTGGTGGTTATGGCTCTGGACTCTTGACCGGAGGGTTGTGGGTTCAATCCCTGGCGGGGGACACTGCTGTTGTACCCTTGAGCAAGGTACTTTACCTAGATTGTTCCAGTAAAAACCCAACTGTATAAATGAGGAATTGTATGTAAAAAATAATGTGATATCTTGTAACAATTGGAAGTCACCCTAGATAAGGGTGTCTGCTAAGAAATAAATAAATAAATAATAATTTTTATAGCTTCTCCGCATTGTCTTGTTGACTTTAAAGTTTAATCTACAACTTCCTTAAGTCCTTTATGTAAATTGCTTCTTCTATTTCCAAGCTGTTCATATTGTATATGTTTCTAATATTTGTACACCCTACATTTTAGGACTTTGCACTTCTTTACATTAAGTTTAATTTGCCATGTGTCTGCCCTTGCTTGTATCTTATCCAGATCTCTTTGAGAGCTGGCAATCCTCACAGTTTTACTTAATATTCTAAGTGTGGTCGCACAAGTGCATTATATAATGTTAGGATAACCTATTTAGATGCAAATTAGACTGTTTTGGCCCTATTTAGCAAATATGTGCACAGCCGCTACTGCCAGGGCATAAACAGCGTTAGCACATCGCTGTGGTTCTGTGACAAGCTGGCTTTAGTGGTTACGTCAGACCAGAAAGGAGTACACAGACAGACAGTAGTGTAGTGAATCTGAGACGCTGCGGTGCTCAGTGTTTTATTAACACACAGAAAATAAAAAGGCTGAACAAAACAGAAGACAGGACACGGCACTTTACACCAAAATAAACAGACAAACAAAACGGACTAACACTTAAACAAACGATAGACAAACAAACACAGTGAGTAAAAATAAACAAACAAGTATCATGATGGTCCTACCAGCACGCAATAGCAATTGTTAATCTCTTAACTTTTATCTTTATTTATCCTTCTCTCTCTCTCCCATTCACTACTCACTGAACACCCAACCCCGAG
This sequence comes from Acipenser oxyrinchus oxyrinchus, assembly GCA_030684275.1. NCBI lineage: Eukaryota > Metazoa > Chordata > Actinopteri > Acipenseriformes > Acipenseridae > Acipenser > Acipenser oxyrinchus. The sequence goes on from JAGXEW010000814.1 coordinate 43,694, forward strand.
TGGGTGAAAACATGCTGTTTTTATGCAGTTGTACCGAGACTCGATTGCTAATCAATCATTCAATTGGAATCTCGGTACAACTGCACGTGAATTAATTAATGTGCATTTCCCAGTGTTCACATACTAATACATTTTACCTGCACGTGAAGTGATGTGCAATCCTCGTGCCTAAATACAAATACACGCTTTAAATCACTCGTGTTACACAGACCCATTTATATCCCGTGCAGCCATCTCTATACACCAACATTTACACACAACACGTAACATATAAACCTAAACTATGCACAAGGGTGGGGCCACATTGCCACAGGTTCCCACAAAAATCACATTGCCACAGGTTCCCACAAAAATCACATTGCCACAGGTTCCCACAAAAATGTGATTTAGAAGTCCACTCTCACGTGGAGGCAAATGCACAACACATTAGTGAATCATTTGCCCAAAGCAGTGGGATGAAGTCGAGTTACCCAATAATAACACTCAATAACCTCTTTAAGAACACCAGTGCAGGGCTCCCGAGTGGCGCATCCAGTAAACACACTTGCGTAGAGTGCAGGATGCGCCCTATAGTCTGCAAGTCGCGAGTTCGAATCCAGGCTATTCCTTTGCCGACCGAGGACAGGCGCTTTCAGGGGGGTGGCACTCAATTGGTGATGTGAATAGAAAATACATTTTAATTGAACCTATCTATTTGTCCCAGTGCTAAACAAAACAAAACAATTGTGTTCGATATTCAGTTCTCAAGATAGTAATATTGCTACTGCATCATAAAGAAAATACAGCTGCATACAGATTATATCTTTCTACCACAGAATATATTCTTTAAAAAATCGCGTGAGAAAAGTGGCTTATAAACACTAAGTAGAAAACGTTCTTATTGTATATATTATTTAAGTTTAAGCTACCTAATATCCTGGGGAAATATCAAACAAAATCTGTTTTACATAGCTGTATAGCATGTGCCAAACTGTAGCCTACCGTAGCTACTGTGTACCATATTTCTGTAGTGTATTAATACTGTACTTCCTAGCTTCTTTTCTTTACCTGCTTTTTCTGGTAGTTAGAGCTGTATTTGTAGTCAACCATGTAATGTGTGCACAGTTTAGACATGCTTTTTTCCATGTCTATTGAAACACAAATGCTATGACTTGTTGGTAGTTTGCAAAATCGCTCCAGGTGTATGTAAATGAGGACACTCCCTCAGCGAACTCAGACCTGCCGAGTGGGCACTAAAACACTGTTGCTAAATCACATAGGTGTGCAAAGTCTGCTTGCCCACACGTGCACCTGATTTAGGTGCACTAAACTGCTAGAAAAGGTGTTTTTTGACTGCCTTAGGGGTTTGCGAACGTTGCTAAATAGCGCCCTTTATGTTATTGTACTGTATTAAATACTGTATTCATCCAGAACTCCGCTGCCTGCCTGGTGTTCTCTCTGCCTCGCTTCTCCCATGCAACTCCACTACTCCGCTCACTCCACTGGCTACCGATAACGGCTCGCATCCAGTTCAAGACTCTTGTACTAGCCTACAGATGCCTTGACCAGACTGCACCCAGCTACCTCCAGACCCTCATCTCTCCCTACACCCCACTCGACCTCTCCGCTCCGCCTGCACTAGAAGACTGGCTCTACCTCCTCACGCCCCTGCCTCCAGAGCCCGTTCTTTCTCCACCCTCGCTCCGCAGTGGTGGAATGACCTACCTACAGATGTCAGGACCGCCCAGTCCCTGACCACATTCAGCCTCCTTAAGACTCACCTCTTCAGACAGCACCTGTAGAACTCCTCTGTTTCTCCCTTGGGACACTTTCACCCTTCCTTAAATGTGCTTTACTTGCTCTTATCTGCCCCCTATTTTACTGCATTTAATCCTGTACTTCAGAGTACTGTAATCTGCCAAGTGTCTAATCTGTAGTATTTGGTACTTAATCATATCTTGATGTAACTATCACTGTCACTTTTATCTGCTGTATTATTGAATTGTATTTTGTCACACTTGTACTTGCTTGAACTAGTCATTGTATTTATCTTGCTCTTATTGTATTATTACTTGTACTGTAACACTTGAAATGCATTTGCTTACGATTGTACGAAAGTAATAAAGACACAACTGAAAAATCCAGGAGGGCATAACTTGCACACTCACAACCTTCTGGCACTCAGTGTTGCATTGTGGGATGGCTAAGTGACAGCAGATGAGTCAAAAGGGGAGCTGAAAAAAGCAGTAAAATAAAGCTTTGAGTAAAACAATATCTAACTTGAGTGGATATTTTAAATTGAAGATGCAAGCACGGAATTCACAACAGAATAAGAATCCAATTATGTAAATTGTAGAAAAACTTCAATTACATTTTACAGTAGTATTTTTAATGAACAGTAATTAATGAAATATGAAGACTGTATGTGAACATTTCTATTTTAATGATAAATATGTATGTATTTTTATTCAATTCATTTCAGTGTGTTATTTTGGCAAATCTAAATTTTAAGCAAAATGTCTGGTGCTATTCTTACTTTTAAAGTTTCAAATTCACAAATATTGTAAACCCTTTCATTTTTAATTAGGATGATATTGGTACTGTGCATGCACTGATACAGATTATATTGGTACTGTGCATGCACTGATACAGATTATATTGGTACTGTGCATGCAGTGATAAATGGCAATTTAACGCAATCAATAAAAATCTTATTTTTGCTTTCCTGTAAAATTGTGAAAATGTCACTTACACCCCTCTGGTTCTAAGCCCTTGATTGTCTAGTTGACTTTAAAGTTTAATCTACAACTTCCTCAAGTTCTTTATGTACATTGCTTCTTCTATTTCCAAGCTGTTCATATTGGATTTGTGTATATACACAATTTATACATTGAGGACTTTGCCATGTATCTGTCCTTGCCTGTATCTTATCCAGATCTCTATATTGTTTACACTGAGAGCTGGAACCTAACCCGGCAGACACAGGGCGCAAGGCAGGACTACACCCAGGACGGGATGCCAGTCCATCGTAGGGCACCACACACACACACACACACACACACACACACAGCAATTTAGAGTGACCAGTTAACCTGAACAGCATATCTTTGGACTGTGGGAGGAAACCCACGCAAACACAGGGAGAACATGCAAACTCTACACAGACAAACCCCTAGGTTGGAATCGAACCTAGGGCCCTGGAGCTGTGAGGCAACAGCGCTAACCACCACGCCACCGTGCCGCCCTGCTATATTCAAATCTTCACATACTTACACTATCCTGGTTTAGATCCCAGGTGGGGGACACTGCTGCTGTACCCTTGAGCAAGGTACTTTACCTAGATTGCTCCAGTAAAAAAAAAACACAACTGTATAATGGGTAATTGTATGTAAAAAATACTGTGATATAACTAACAATTGTCCTAGATGTTAATAGTAATAATAACATATAAATACTCCTCCACTTTGCTCATTATTATAGACTCCCTGATTTTCCATACTGGAAGATTGATGATGTTAAACTTACAGGTCTATAGTTCTCAGGATCTCATTTATCTCCCTTTATGAATCTGGAAACTATATCCTCTATTTCACAATCCATTGGCAAGCCTCCTGTTATGAGTCGCCGGGGGGTTGCGAGCGGTGAGCTGAGGATACAGATAAGAATAATTGGGCATACTAAATTGGCGAAGACTAAATTTATTTAAAAAAAAAAAAAGCCTCCTGTTACTATAGATTTATTAACTCTATGAGGGTTCCAAGACGTTCTCTACTGTCCCTTGAGAACTCCAGGCTACTTCCATTAGGCCCCAGAGATCTGATTATTTTAAGTGATGCTAGCACACAGAGAAATTGAAATGATTAACGACTAAATTGTAAATAGCCCTTAAGTCTGAAATGTAACTCATCTTTTCACCTATTGGGCATTTTTATTTTAAACAACGTGTTTAGTTACTGGTAATAAAGGCTATAATAAAAATATATATCCTCATTCCCAAATATTTATTTTTCTGTGATTACAAAACTATTACGATATTTGAAGAATGAGGATAAGTCTTATTACAACATCAGTGTTTCTCCAGAGTAAACTTCACAGAGCTACAAACCTACAATAGAAAGAAGCTTGGAGAATGCTGCTCCTGAACACAATGATAAGTCTATTACTCATACTGTGCTGTACTTCATACAACACTGCTGAACAAACCTGCCCTGTTAAGTACTGATACTTCATTGAAAACATCACCATGTACTTTTTTCAATACAACATCATTCAAATGCTGTGATAATAATCAAGGAATTATATTTAACCAGACCTGGAAAAACAACAATTAATTTAAATTAATTTAAATATTAAATTATATATCTGTAATATAGTATATTACATTGAGAGGAACAGTAGTTCCTCTGCAAGTTAGAAAAACTTGGCA